>UZAN01041521.1:0-15804 GCA_900618425.1 Echinostoma caproni
TGGAATCAATCGGGTAGTAAGCATCACGCTAGACACACCTAAAAGATTTACAATTTGAAGAAGCTGACTCTCCCGAAGTCGATTTACTGATAGGATGCGCAGCGCCAGAAGCACACTGGATGCAGGAAAGAACAATACACCGCTCGCACCGTTTTTGGGTGGACACTATTTGGACCGCCCCATTCGGCCAACCGCAACCAATTGTCAATTAACTTCACCAGCACCACTGCAGGCAACGATAGGATCAAATAAATCGTACAACGGATGTACGACAACGAGTTCCAAGATCCAAGCGACCAGAAAGAGGGCCCCTCTGTAGAAGATAATCAAGCATTAGTTATAGTCGAAAAGGAGACACGCCATCAGCCCGACGGGTTTGAGGTTCCGTTGTCTTCAAGGACGGAATATACCCGATTGTCGAACAACCACGGAATAGCCTTGAAAAGACTGGAGTGTCTTAAAAGGCCACCGGTCAGAGACGCAGAAGATTGTAAACGTAACAAGTAGTTGGGTTATATAGAACGAGTGGACGAGCGTGTTACTAGCCACACCACCTCGTAACACATCCTAGAAAGCTAGGAAGGATACATGTGGGATTTTATTGTGCGGCCCAATTTGGCAATGTCTCCTGTAATGATTTTTTGTTACAGGGACCAAATTGGACCAATAACTTGATCGACGTACTCAACCGATTCTGGCTAGGAGCAATTGCAGTGGCAGCGAATATACAAGAATGTTTGCTCCAAGTCAAGATACCAGAAGATAAACGCGACGCCCNCGCCCTGCGAATAATTTGGTGGTCTGGAGGCGACGTACAGAGCCAAGCAGTAGACTACCGACTGATCGTTCATCCTTCCGGAGCAGTTTCCTCGCCTTTCTGTGCAAACTATGCACCACTTCGGACAGCCTCACAGTACGGAAACAACTTCCCCGCCTAGATGTCGGCTAGCGTTGGGAATATCTTCTACTTCGACGACTTCTTGTGTGCTTTTGATGAAGCAAAAGATGCTTTGCAACACGCAGTGCAACTAAAACATCTACTGGGGAAGTGAGGGTTTCGCCTAATGGAGTGATTGCCCATCTGGAGTTTAGTTCTAGACGTTCCCGAAACCGCCAGAGCAAGTGGGGCTCTCAATCTCACCACACAGCCACTCCCTATTTCGCCAACTTTGAGGGTACGATGGAGCGCGGAGACAGAAAAGTTCATGTTTTAACTTCGGCTACCCGCGAGAACCCCCTTCTTCGAAAGCTACTATCGTCGGTCTCCAGTTTATATGACCCGCTTGGATTTGTCGCGCCAAGGCTGCTACTGGGGAAGGTCCTCCTATAACACCTATTTCATAAAAGGGTGGAGTGGGATCAACCCTTGGGCGAGGAGGACCGGGCAGATTGGGAGCAATGGTTAGTAAACCTAGCTATACTGGGTGATATGCGGATCCCGCGCCGAATCAGCTGAAGCAGTCAAGCGACGAAGGCCGAACTACATTTATTCTTCGACGAGAGATGAGATACGGGTCAGCAGCCTACGTATTCTGGCTGTATGTGAACGGAGAGCGCAAGACGGAGCTATTTTTGCCCGGGCACGGGTTGCCCACTGAAATGCGTGTTGATACCCCGCCCCTTGAACTGACAGCGGCAGTGCCAGCTGTAAGTATAGCAAAGCAACTATGACAGTGGTTCAGGATATTCTAAGAAGGCGTCACATTCTGGACCAACTCTGAAATTGTGATCCGCTACGTGAATAATATCAGTACTGGGTTCAGGAGCTTCTTTTCCAATCAACTGACGTTGGTGCACGAAGAGATAAAGGTGCACCAAGGACGATACGTCAAATCTGCATACAACCCAGCCGACCACTCCTCCAGGGCTTGAAATCATTGGGAAAACCACTCGATCGAAGTCAAAAAAAAGTGGTAATGGCGGCAGACCGCGACACCATCTGCTCCCTGTTGATGAAACTATAACATTTCTCGTAATGGAACAAACTGATTCGTTCCATCGGTTGGTGGATGAAGTTTTAACACATGCTGATGATCATGATCATAATGAATAACACGTGGTAGAACCGCGATAAGGGGGACGATCGGTAGATGTACGTTTGCTCGTCGACAAAGGTACTTTAGAGTAAGAAAAAGCTGAATAAAAGGAGATTTTAGGGAAGTGACGGTGGGTAACGTCAGCCGTATCACCATGGAAGAGCCCATATATGTGGTAAAGGCGGGCAGTCAAAGTCAGCGTTGGAGGTCAATTCCGTCGTACCGCACGTAAACGACTCACTATCAAACAAAAATAGCGGCGCTACGGCATTCAAAATTCAATAGATCCTGCTGACATCAGTATTACTAAACTAAATAGCCACTGTGTTCATTCCAGTCCAGACCAGTCTTCACAGGATGAATAATGGACCTTGATAACCGAAAGTCTGGATTATTGTGTTGTCCGTGGGTGTTATTGGCTCCCAACACTGCGCTTTCTGAGTTTCTTTTATCAGGTTTTCTTACTCGAGCTAGAAGACATAAAACAGAAGGGATGTCTTCTTGCCTCATCAGTGGAAGAAATCAGTTTTCTGGAACATACCAGTTTCAAGTACAATTCAATAGTTCAGTTCTGTAGTTCAGGACTGAAAATTATCTGGCTCTTAGTGACGATGTACCACCTAACCTCTGGGAATATTTTCGGCCAATACGCATCCAGTGCCTCCTTGAATTTGTGCACTTTGGTGCTGTTGATCACTTCCCCGGGTAACTTGTTCCACATAGATATGACCCTGTTTGCGAAGCAGTTGGCCCGGACCTCCAACCTATAATGGTTCTGTTAGAGCTTAAGGCGATGGCCTCTCGTGTCTTGAGCACGCGATCCTGTAAAACATTCATCTGGGTCGAGTCTTTATAGCCTTCTGACTACTTTAAGGATCCATATAAGGTCTTGCAGTCATCAGCGTTCCAGTGAAAAGAGATTAAGGCCTCTCAATGGCTGCTTATAGTTTTTCCCGTTTACCCAGCTACCATACCGGTAGCAAGTCGTTGCACCTTATCCTGGTGTGCTAAATTCTATATATAACATGGCGCCCATGCCTGAACACAGTATTCTAAGTAAGGGCGAACTATTGACTTGAAGATAAGCACAAAGACCTCTGTTTGCCTACAAAATAGATCAACGAGCAAGCCTTTAGCTGAGAGCCTAGCCTCAGTGGGGGAAGGAGGAATGACGCTCACATCCACACCGGTGTTTACTAAGAAACATACCACTAATGGAGTCCCTAACGTAAAAAAGGCGGCTCCTAGTTCGTGTGCCAACGGCTGACGCCGTAATTATTCGTCGGCCTAGTCTTTTCCCGAAGGAGGTTGACCTTTCCACAAACACGGGTGGATGCATTTGGCAGCATCCTTACCATAGCGTGCGTGATACCAACATAACTTCTGACTATCATTGGGCAATTTAGACGTACGGCGATTGCTGGATTGCGGTTTTCCACTAAAATGGGCGCCTCTCGAATTTCTATCCGTGTTGAAACCATTAAGTTTTTCGATGAAAGCCTGAAAGAGGCCGTCAACGGATGTGGCTGAAGGGACGGTGGGGGTAACCGCAGCGACTGAGGGTTGACGGTATTGCATGGAATGATCTGCCATAACCGTCACACATTCTATAGGCATGTCTTGGGCTGGAGCAAGAAGGAATTGAACGTCCTGTGGTAACTTTTGTAACCACAGTTCCCCAAAGAACGCATCGTCATCTGGGGTATTGCCCGTTTTGTTACACATGAGCCTATAGAGTTACGAAGGCTTGCGGTCGCCCAAAGGCATATCCTGTAGTACGCGTCGGATTCGCTTTTTTTAGAGCTCCCCATGCGTTCTAATATGGCGTTCCGCAGGGCTTCGAACGGCCAATCTTCGGGAGGCTCTAAAACTACGTCCAAGACCTCAGCTATCAAGTGTTCTGGCAGCGAGGAAACGACGTGATGGAACTTAGTCTTCGAAGACTTAATGTTCCTAGTCGCATATTGCGATTCCAGAACCGCAAACCACGCCCTAGGGTTAGATGCCCAAAAAGGAAGGGGTTTGAATGTGGTGGCCACCACGGGAGCAGGTTCATCGGATAAATCTAACAAATCCATGATAAAAAGAAGAACAATGAATAATCGTATATAGAATTTGCAATCCCAAAATAACTCTGTCAAAAAATGTAGAGCTCAGATAGTGATAACGGTAAAGTGAATATCCAACAGAATTTCGCTAAAATTTTCTGAAAGATTAGAAATTGGCTCAAACATTCCATATAAATGGTACGGACTCACCGAAATCTGATGATTGCCGAAAGCGAACGGAGGCAGTTGTATACGGGCCCCCATTTTGTGACTCGACGGTTGTTGATGTTCGTCAGAACCCGTCACTAATGTTTGCTCACGTTCGTTTTGCATATCCGTCCCAAAAGGAAACAGAACCAAAGATTGGGTTTATAGAAAACGTTATATTCTGAATCTTCCGAAAGTTTGGAAGTAGGTTTGCACAGACCTAGGTTGTTATTTAAGCAACGGCAGCGGAAATCTGAAAGTGATTTTAATCATTGTAACGAAGGTGTGCGATACAGAGCTCACCATGACGAATTGTGTCGGTGCACGGTTTCTAAGCTCATTAAAAGAAGGATAATAGTTAGAGCAAAATTAATCCTGGAAATGTCCAAGTTGCTATATCTAATTGATAAAATTTCCCTGGAAGATAACTATCGCCAAATAATGGCGATAAATGCTAAACCTGGACGGTACACCTTATTGCGTCCGGTGCAAAAAGGGCCCTAAGTAGGAAGAAAAAACATAGCGGTAGTTTAGCTACTTGATCGAGAGGCTAAATAGCTACTTGATATCTGAATTTTGATGGTTTAGATAAGAATGCCACGTTTATGCAACCATGTCCTTTTAATCCTCAGTTACGCATGACTGGTTGAAAACTGAACCGATCCTACTGCTAATCACCAGTGTAGCGTGAAAGGGCTTCTGGTACGTGATTTGATGATCACGAACAGCTTGAATGAATCTATCAGGAAACGTGGAGAAGGACAAAAGGAAGGAAAAGAAAATTGCCGTTGCGAAACTGTCACATGAACTGCTACAAATCAAATGTGAGCGATCAAGTCGCTTTTAAAATAAATAGGGTATGAATGAAGCAGAGAAACAAACAAAGTCAAATAGTGGGATCAATGAGGAAATATACAAAGGTGGGACGTCAGATATCTATATATATATGAGGCGGATGCTGTTAGGTTAATGAAACGTGAAATTCACGAAATGTGGAACCAAGGTGGATTGTCTGCGCTCTGCATGAAGGATTTTCACAGATAAATCAATACACTCTGCGTTTCTACATATAAGGGCAGCACATACTCTGAACAGCTCACCACGAGCCTTATTGGCTGCCTTCAGACATTGTGTTCCGGGCTTGAGACTTATCGGTGAATGACTCGTAAGTCCTTAACTACCTCTGTTTGCTGCAGTTCCAACTACCCTTCTCGAGCGGTATCGGCTCTTGCGGTTAAGAGCTGGCACTTTTCGAGATTTATTGGTAAATTCTACTGAATTGATAATTGTCTAAGCGCTTCTACACCGTACTCTAAATTTATTTCGGCTCCTTGCATATCGTCTGCTAGCATGAAACAGGGATTTTGGAGATCCCTTGTAAAATCGTTGATGTAAATCTTAAATAGTAATGGTCCCATAACTGATCCTTTATGCACCCCGCTTATTACTGTTGCAGGTCTGCTCAGATGTTTGTCGACATTAGCACAGACCCTACGATGACTGAGAGACTGTACGACCCAATTTCCTACTGCCCCCTGTAATCTGCATTTTGTAGCTTGCGGTCTAAGAGCTTATGGCCGACTGAATCGAAGGCGTTGCAGATGTCTAGGTAGCAGACTTCGACCTGCTGACCTTCATCCAGCCTTTTGGTAACCTCATCCGAAAAGGTGAACAGGTTAGTGAAGCATGATTTTCTTTCGTTAAACCCCTGCTGCGCTGGTGGTTAAGTTCTGATATATTTGCTCCTGATGATCCGTTCCAAGCATTTACACAGAACGTGTGTCGAGGTAACTGGTCGGCAGTTGTTTACCTTATGCCTAGGTCCTGAGTTGTATAGAGCAAAAGTCGTTGGCTTAAGCCAGTCCTCTGGTAATAATGACTCCTCAGGGATTATTCAAAAGGATGGTTACCAGATGTGCCAGAAGCCCTGCTAGTGATCAAACTATAGCAGGGTGTGTTCCATCAGGTTATGCAGCCTTAGGTCAATTTAGTGACGCAAGTTCTCTGGCTCTATTACTCTCGTAACTGATTATTTCACTAATGGTTGGTGTATCTGAACGCGGTGCAGTGGGCTCCACAACATCCCTTTGCACTGGTTGCCACCATATACTCTTGAAGAAGGCCAGTAGGGTGGTTGTCTCATCTTGGTCCGATGTGGCCAAGCTACCACTACTCATCTCCAAAGTTCCCACACGGCTTTTATATTTTTGTATGCATAAAACCTTTGAGGATTAGGCTTGATGTACTGTGTTAGATTCTTTTGGTGTATATATTTTCCCTCTCGTTGTAGAGCCTGTGTCTTGTTACGAGCTTTTACTGACATTATGCTTCATGCGCGAAATATATTCGATAATTTTTCCAGCATCGTCTGCGTGTTCTCAGTGCCCTATCTGGCTTGGGCCGCCACTACACTGGCCTGCATCATTTGCTCTTAAATTCGCAGTGAAGGGTGTACACTTTGTGAGCATACTACCAGATGAAATGTAGACGATAGATTGGCCGAGGCAATTATCACTCATGTGAAATCTCACCTGACTTGACTTTGCGGTACGTTTGCGCGCGGCTGGAAGTTTTGACGTGCTTTGATTCGCTTAGTGTTTCGATCGTAAAAGTAAAGTTCAAGTGCGATAAATTGACACTTCAATGTGTTTTACACCTTTTTGTTTTCCGAGTTTTCGATAGTAATTATTAACAGTGCTCTGTCAAAAAGCACAGCAACGCGGACCAAAACTCCATGCACAGCCAAATAGATTGTTTAAACTTGGTTTTGTGTAACGTTTTTACGCACCGTATTCACCTGTCGTTTTCCGTATCACTTTTTTTTACATTTTGATCACTTGCACTCAAATAAGTAGACACCTTATAATGACGCGAGTGTTCTATCCATGTTCGAGGGATAGCTGCGAAAGGTGGTTAACGGAATCGAATATGAAACCTGCACAAGGTGGACACATTCTGGTTGTTCAGACATTAGCAAAGACCGCTTTGCATTCTTTTGTGAAAATAGTTCGTTGAAGTCGATTTGTGAACAGTGTAAGGATGCGACCAGGACAGCGTTCACGAAGCGGCAGTCAGAGGCCAGAGTAAAGCTGAGCAGTGAGCATCTCAAGAGCCCCAAAAAGTTGGAAGCAACCAGAGGAACCTTGAGAACTTACCCTCAGGTCGCCTCAAGCCAGGAAAAAAGGAAACCGCAAGGACAGAGTTCTTGGCAAACCGTTTGGTCTATGACCTGGAAGGTAGTAGCGGTATCCACACCGTTACATAAACTGCTACCTATGGTCAACTCCAAGGTACGTCAAGGTGTGAACCGTCCCAAATCACACCGGAGGCCAAAACCTGGAGAGGTAGAAAAATTATTCCCTCACAAGGGAGTGGTGATAGGTTAGAAGAAGAACTTCAGGAGTTGAAGAAGCAAGTGAGTACCCTCCTTGCAGTAATTATCCCCGAATTTGAAGTTCGAAGAAATGTCATACTTGAGAATAATAGTAATAATAATAATGAGTGTATATTTCACTGAGCCCCATGAAGCATGCATAGGCATAATCAAATGTACAGCATAGTCATCCGTATAGAAGCCCAAAAGGAAAAAATTGAAGGTCTCAGTGAACATAATTACAAATGGAACACAAAGTGGACAAGGTATCAGAGAAAAAGGTTCGGGATGGCAGAATGTTCTAAAAGAGCAGGTCGATGGAAGTAGGACAAAAAACAAGAATCGTTATACCGGATGAATGATGAGATGACTGGAAATACGGCAATCAGTGAGTAAAATGAGGAGCCGAATATAAGGGAATCAAAGGCCCGTAGGGAACTGGACAGATGTGGAGTCCATGACATACTTAGGTTTGCTGGGCTCTGCCAAACATGGCAATTAGGAGAGTGAACCGGGTTGGAAGATGGAAAACACCAGCCCCGGAAGCGCCACAGGGACCCACTAGACCCATACTGGTGGGATTTGCCAGACCACTGGATAGGGATCTGCTACTATCCCAAACAGACTTCGTGTGGAGTGCCACTAAAGGGCAATACAAAATGGTCTCTGATAAACTTCACGTGATGGAAATGAATAGAAGACCGTCAACTTACAAGAAAGAAAAAGAAAGAATTGGGGCTAAGCTAAATCAACTGCTCAGGATACCACGGGTCTTAGCAAACCTGAATGTGATAATAATTAAGGACATGTTGGAGGATCTCACGGTAGGAAATGAAACTCCAACGGAATCGAATAATACCGCATCCGGTCAACCAATATCATCACCGCGACCAGCATACGCTTCCAAGCTACCCGAGCTAGAGGAAACCGTGGTCGAAGTAGCAGATGGCACCGTAGGTCAGCCATAAACCGGGCTATCTACTCGAGTGTTACGCGCGAGGAGAAAATCCGAGTGAACAAACACCACTCATTAGGGGACAGGAAAGCATTGGTACTATTGCACGCCAATGCATGTTGTATTAGGAATAATGCGGGCAGAGCTGGCCACAGTGGCTGCGGGAACAAAGGCTGAGGTGATTGTCCTGTTTGAAACGTAGCTAACGCAGGATGACCACATATCCGAACCAGTCTTTAACCGGTTCACAGTCCACAGAAAGAACAGGAAAGGGGGTGGAGTAGCTGTCCTAATCAGACAGAATATACTCCACCATGAAGGAAAGATGGCGCAGTGCACCCGAAATATCCAGGTATGCTCAATTTCGGTGGTTCTATCTTCAAGTAGGGTCAGCATATCAGGAGTCTACAGCAGCCGGGAATGCACACCCGAGGAGGACCAGGCACTCCTAGGGGCCCTAGATAGATTATACAGACACTCAGAAAGAGTTTGTATATTGGGAGATTTCAATTTCCCAAAAATAGATTAGGAGGTTGAGCGGGCGCCAAAAGAAACACTGGAGGGCGTATTCTTAGAGTGGATACAGCCGAGGGCCAAACAGCAACATATCCGGGAGTGCACTAGGTACGGAGATGGAGATAGGCCATCTCTACTAGACCTAATCATTACGAGAGAGCAGAATTTGACAAACTACCCTACATCCACCGCTGGGTAAAAGTGATCACGTCGTTACCACCACAGCAATAAGTCTAATACACCGTAGAAGTAATGTTAGGATGTCCAGGAACTACTGGATGATAGAGGCGAAAAGGCTGAAGGCTCGAGATGCAGAGCCAGTTTGCACCCCTATCCACGAATACGACTCTATAGACTAGCACTGGAACCTGATCAAGACAAATACCCCAGGAAACCCAGGGCAGAGAAGAACAAACTACCTGGGTGGAGCTCAACGATTAGGAGAGCGATTTGGCGTAGAAATAGGTGCTGGCACATCTATAGATCAACGGGCAGCCACAGGCCCTGGGTACAGCACACTAAGGATAGACATAAAACACTGGCAGTTCAGAGAAAGACCAAAAGACAATTTGATCTGAAGCTGGCAAATTGTGCCAAATACCAGCCAAAAGTTTACTTCCGCTATGTCCAATCTAAGGTAGGGCTTAGTCAGGAGGTGGGGCCTCTGATAACAGATGATGAAGCAGTAGTAACTCAAGAGCGGGATATAACACTACGATTCAAGGACTACTTCCAAAGAGTACACAGGGTGCACCAAATCAGTACTGCACTATCTGACCTTCGTCACCACTGGACAAGACATTCCCGATTTACAGGTGGGGTTTCAACAAGTGTGCTGAACAATTGATGAACTCAACATCACTAAATACGCTGGCCTAGACGGCATCCACTCAGCCTCAGTTAGACACAAATCTGAGGTTCTAGGGAGCTCACTCCGCCACCTGTACAAAACAACTCTAGAGCAGGGCAGGATACCACAGAACTGGGAAGTGGTAACAGTGGTCGCTGCATTGATCGATCTGTGAAAATCCTTCCTGTAAAGCCCAGTCGATCCATCTCGGTTCCACATTTCGTGAATTTCACGTTCCATTCAATCAACACCATCCGCCTCACACATACATAAACATTCGACATTCCACTCCCTCTGTATATTTATAAATCGATCCTACCATTTAACTTTGTTTGTTCATCTGCTGCATTCGTACCCTACTTGTTTTAATCGCCACCTGAGCGCTTACATTTGGCTCATTCGTATGCAGCGTGACGGTGAGCGTGCTGTTCTTATCCAGGCCTATTTTCTTCCATTCATATTTGTTGAATAACGCTCACGGTAACACTTGGCTCTTGTTTTCGAGTTGTTTCGAGATCACTTTGAGGTTTGTACATGTTTGTTTGCTTATTTGATCGTTTATTAATGCAGTACCGTAGATACTTGCTGGATCGTTCGTTTTGTTGACGTTTTGGGATTCCATTTCGGCTAGGCGTTACCCGTTGATCTATTCAGGAGGCACAGTCGCATAGAAAAATGGTGGAAAACTATCGTCCAGTAAGTCTCACGCGGGTCTTGTGTAAAGCGCTACAGTGAATTATCAGAACCCACTTATATGAATGCCTCACTCAGCACCGCTTGCTGATTGCGGTACAGCATGGGTTCCTGACGGGAAACTCCTGTCTCAGCAATCTGTCGCACTTTTAGATGAAGTCGCAGCGAGGGTAAGGAGGGTAAAGAAGTGAAAGTATGCTATATGGACTGCAGCAAAACATTTGACTCAGTATGCCATTGCTCACTTTTAGCCAAGTAGATGCTTTAGGGATAAGTGGTAATATCTAGAAGTGGCTAATAGCTCTGCTGACTGATCGGACTTCCAGATTCGGGTCGGAGAAGCGAACTCGCCAGCGGAAACTATTGCCAATGGTGTTCCTCAAGGATCAGTTCTAGGTCCACTCCTTTTCGTGCTCTAAATCAATGGTCTCCCTGAATGTCTTGGGTCGCCTGCTATATAGTTGCGGACGACCTCAAGGTTGTAGGATCCAATGGGAGAGTGGAATTAGGGAGGGACATATGTAGGAGAAGTGCTCAAGTGGTTAATTACATCGGACCTGCCTCTCAACATAGGAATGAGCCGACATTCTACTGGAGACGAGGGGCTGACAATGAGGAGTAGTCATGGCGGTCTTTCATAAGGGACGCCACATAAGGCTACAGATTTAGGAATCATAGTGACTACCAGTGGGAAGAGCAGTGCACCACAGCGGCGCACATTAGAGAGAGCTTTTTAGACTGAGGTCAGCGCTAACATGTAGGAAACCGAGGGGGATTCGTACCTCAATACTAGGCGATTGTTCGACCGCACTTAGAGCATTACATACTAGCTCGGGCTTCCTCCTTCAAAAGGGACACCACTTGTCTCGAGAGGGTCCAACGATTAGCCACAAGGATGATCAAAAGACAGCGAGGGAAGCCGTATAAGCAGGGACTGCAGGACCTTGGACTCTCTTCCCGATTAGAAGACTCCGAGGGGACTCGATAAAGACATTCAAAACTATGAATGCTCTATCAGGGACGGACCAAGCAGTGTTCTTCAAGAGGAGGGAAAGCAATACTAGGGGACACATGCACAAGCTGGAGAAAGTGCGCACGAGACTAGTGGTGCGTTCAAACTTCTTAAGCAACAGGGTAGTCAACACTTGGAATAAGTTGCCAAAGGAGCTGGTGGAGCTAGGGAGCGTGCACGATTTCAAAAAGGAGCTCGATGAGCGCTGGTTCAACGTATTTCCCGAAGTAGACGCGTAGATTAAGGTTCAGAAACAGTGGTTGTTTTTTTGAGTTACTAACCACCTCAACAGGGGAGCGCTTCCAAATGTGAGGTCTCTCGCCTGAACAAGGGGAGATATTTTTTCCTTTCTCTTCCCTTGCAGAGGCGAAAACGACTGGGACGAGAAGAAAACGTGTAGAACTCCATCATAGAACACCCGCAGTTGTAGGGGCCAACACGTGACTTAATACCGAACGAACACTGGACGCTGAATTGGCCGTGGCCATTTCCTGTTCGGTGCGTAGTTTTAATTTTCGAATTGATCGTGGTATATCAAGTTTTTGATTGGAATAATATTGAAATATCTATAAATAGTTCACAGTTTCATCTCTTAACCTTTTGGCGCTTACTATTCCATGTGTTGAACTCTTTAACGGTTCATAGAGGTTATATTTGAGTCGTTTTAGCTTTTATACTTGCGTTCCCAATCGTTTTCAGCTAACTCACTGTGTATTCGTTTTTCTGGTCGTATTTTCATCACCGTCGCATTTTTGTCAATGATTTCCTCACAGAGCGAAAATCATTGTGGAGACAATCGTTGCAATCTGTATGTAGCATGGGGCATTTAGTGCAACCGGTGCAACAAGTAGTACCATCGAAAGTGCCCACTTGTAGCACAGAAGGAGTATCTCATACACATTCAGAACAGGAATCTGAAGTGGATATATGACCGATGTGAGTTGTTCGCATTAGAGTGCTTAAGATTGGTACGGGGCATGGTCGTTGTTGAACCATTAACCCCTAAGTAAACCCTTGGCATCAGTGCTCACTGAGGTAGCTGTCCGGAACTGGAGAATGTAAACTAACCATCACAATCCACGGAAATGATTTTCCCGTCGTGGCATCAGAGGAAGTGCCAAATCCAACCGGTGTATGAACCGGGACGCATGTTAAGCGAAAGCGTGTTTTCGTCCTGACCTGACCTAAGATGCAGCAAAATAGAACATATACTCCAAGAAAGGAAAAGGTTTTTGAGAGCACCGATGTTAAACTGGGTCGGTAAAAATTAATTTTAAAACACAAGGGAGACAGGAAGCGTTTGGAGAGATCGCAGCTCTTATTTCACTGAAGGACACCCTTGGAAGAGAACGACCCATGGTCAAGAATTCCAATCAAATGATGCTAGGTAGGTCGCGAAACCTGGTCTTCCATAATTTGATTGAGCCATTTATCCGCGGAAGCAAGGCTAGAAAAGAATCCGGGAGGTGATGCCTCTATGAAATATTCAGGATGGTTAGAATGCCTGCAACAACCCCAGTTGTCAAATGCCATCGCACTGAAGTATATAAAGATGGTAAAGCGGTTGGACCAAGGCCGCTGTTAGTAGTCTTTTAGATTATGTACTTCAGACTCGCTGTACTCTAGAGTGCAGTGAAGGTGATGTAATGATTGTAGTATTCGTAGTATTACGCACGGAATTCGGAATGCAAACCACGCAACAGAAATCACCGGACACGAATCAATAATCAGCTATCACGGACTGAACCACTGAAGCACTGGACCGCAATGGCACCGGTTCGCAATGTCCCTCGAGAACGAGGCGCGAGGTAAGGGCCACAGGAATAGTAGTAAGTAGTTCTTTCATTGAAAGAAATAAGGTCGATTTAATAATATGTACAAAAGATTATTGGTTGTTAAGGTTTCCACAAATCGGACTGCAATACTGCTTGCATAATCTTGCTACTGTCTGCACGGTCTTGGATTGGCTGACAAAATCTGCTTATGGCGTGTAGTCGGAAGTCGTAGGCGTGTCATTGACGTCAGCACTTAAACTTATTGATCCCATGTATCCGAAAACTGTGACACTCCGCACCAGGGTAGGCGTCATCTCGTAGGCCTGAATTACCAAAGGTAGACATAATCACAGGTGGTCGTGTGAGAGTCAAACCTGACTCAGGCATTCAAGCACACACTGCAGTTGGCTACTCCAAATATTCAGGTTACCGTTAGCCACCTAGGAGTTCAGTCGGGACTTATAAGCATTGTTTGCATTTATCGGGCACCAACTCCAACAGCAGCTGAGGATAAGGAACTAATGCGTATCCTAAATGAAAGGCTTAGAAGAGCCCATAGATTCCTCATCGCGAGAAATCTAAACCTGCCTTAAAAAGCTTGGGAAGAAGAACGAGCTCCTAGAGGAACTGCGGGGTGAGCGCTACTGGGGCGGATCCATTAGCATGCGCTAGTTCATCATGTAAGGGAACCCACCCGGTTCCGTTTCAACCAGAGGCCCTCATTCCTTGGCTGAGCTATACCTCGAGCAAGGTCAGATGTCGTTAGTCTCACGATAGCGGTCTCCTAGGCAGAAGCGACCAGGCGGTGCTTCAGTTAAGCCAAGGATCAAAATGGTCCCGTTGTATGAGGGTTCACAGGAAAAGAGTCTTCAGGGGGCAGCGTTGGGTTTAAGCTGAGTCCACCATCTAAGAGGGTTGGACTGCAATTGAAGATGGTTTACTAAGGTTCACAGAAGAGTTTGCACCGCTGAGGCCCAGGCTACTCAGACAACGTCCACCATGGTGGAAACGATGTTTAGATAGGGCTCTGGCCACAAGCAGTCGATGTGGACACTTTACAAATGGCTCCATTCGTATCAGGCATAGTATAACTATAAGACAGCAAGAAACCATGCGCAGGCTATGCAACAAAGAGCATGGGATTGCGATAAAAACTGAATCCAAAGAGGTTATATGCTTATGTCCAATCTCAAAAAAGGCATCAATAGAGGGGATTGGAACGATAGAAAGCACTCATGGATGTCTTGCTCTGAGGAAGACCCTTAAGGCTTTCTGTAAGTGAGTGCAAAGACAGTCAGTACCGTTAGGTATGATAAATAGACTCGATTATATCAGCGCGACATCACGGTTGACCAAAATAACTGTGACACCAGACGAAGTCCTTCGCGAGTGAGCTACTCTAAACAAGTTCAAGCAAGCGAGACCGGATGGGGTATATCCTGCTTTTGTTAAACCTCTAGCGGGAATATTCCTAGGGCCTTTAACAAAGCTGTTCCAGGCATCTCTAGATCATAGCGAGATACCGGGAGATTAGAAAATAGCGACGGCATTTGCTCTGCAAAAATATGGGTCAAAACAAAAGAGCGAAAATTGCAAACGAGTAAGTCTGATGTCGGTCCTATGCAAATACTTAGAAAGAATTGTACGTAAGCATATGGCTGCATACCTAGAAGGGCATGAGCTGCTAACGCCAGCTCAACATGGCTTTATTAAGAGGACATCTTGTTTATCGAATCTGCTTGCCTTCCTCGATGAAGTCACATAACGATTGGATGAGGGACAGCATGTTGAGGTCTGTTTATTGGACTTTAGCAAGGCCTTTGACTCTGTATTATAAGGGGCTGGACCGAAAAATGCAATTCTTAGGAATCGGGGGAAAGTTAGAAAGCGCGTAAACTGCTTCCTTACTTACTGCACCTTACAGGTCATGCTTATTAGGCACTTATCTGCGCCGGCAAACATGATTAGCGGTGCCCCTCAAGGTTCTGTTCCAGGCCCACTGCTATTCCTGATGTTCGTCAGCGATCTGCCACGGGAAATCAACAATCCGTGCTTCATGTTCAAGGACGACTTCAAAGTGGCTGAAGCGAATGTACGGCCGTGCGGTTGTACGTTGGTCCGAAAAATGGGATCTTCCTCTCAACCTAACCAAAGGTCGGCTTCTAACAGTGGAAGTTGTACTTGACATTCCATATGAAATCCATCTCATGAGAGAGATTTTAAGGACCTGGGATTCATTATCCCACATGACGTCAACCCCCCACAACAATGTCAGAGGGAAACCAATATAGCTCGAAAGTAACTCTTTCGTTTACCCTTCACGATTACGTGTGGGAGCC
>UZAN01041521.1:32834-57696 GCA_900618425.1 Echinostoma caproni
ACTGCTGATGAGACCCAACCAGGTCGAAACAGCTGTCCAGTGCTTCCGAGCTTTTCAGTTCACGCTTCATTTGCCATATACACGACGAATTGTCATTTGAAACTTAACCAAATCCTCCATTACCCACATGACATATAATAACAATAATAATATAAGTTGACCGATACTGAGAGAAATCGGACAATCACTTTTCCCATTCGTTTTAAGGTAGAATACTTCTTTATTCTTCTGTCCATGATATGAGCACTATATACGACTAATATCTGCTAGGCTGCGATTGTTATACATGCTATGTTATTAGCACACACTTTTGTGATATTTTAGGATTTTGGGCAGCTCAAACGAGACTATCTGGATGCGATCGATATCATTAAAAAGCTGGAAAGTAACCTATCCGATTTACAGGAACGATATGATGCTTCTTGTCAAATGGCCAAAGAATCTTTCCAGAAGGTGAGCGCTCCACATTTTCCCTTCATACGATCAGAACACTAACCAAAAAATAACTGATCACAGTTTTATATAATTTTCAGGGAAATCAGTGCAATCAAGAGCGAATCGATTCTTGCATCGATGCGTGTGTGCGGTGATGGTTAGTTCGTGATGAGTCTAATATGACGTTAGGCCTAAACCTTAGAATTCATCGAAGCGGTAAAATAGAACCAGTGGAAGAAGGCCGATAAGATTTTCATTCACATGATTGCATTTTAGTTTAATTAGGGCCTCAAAAATAACGATGTCAACTGAAGTTAAAAATCTGCACTGTGCAAAAATCGTTTGGAACGGAAATTTCTGCTTTTTGACCCGATTTCTGAGGAAGCTAGAAATTTCAAAACAGAAAATCTTTTTTAAAGGACTTAAACTGGTTTCGTGATTAATTCATCAAATTTATTACGCATTGTCTAGAACCAAAGGTTCAGATTTTAATTGATCAATGGTAACTGTTTACATTAGGTTATTTAGTGTAGCCGTCAATTTTGAGAAATAAAGCTGCTTCCACCTAGAATAGTATCTGATCGCTGTCTATGTTCTGCTCATCGCCTACATTCACATGCGCGTTCACCTAATGGAGAAACGATGTTCATGAGTAGAAGCCAGGTATGAGCTACCGCATGCAAAGCTTAAATCTTTTTACAGTATGACTAGTTCTCGTTCCTAGAGTTATTGGCTACAATGTGCAGTTTATATGACGGAAGCCCCGCCGCATAAGAATCAATCTCAGAAAGACCAGTTGGCCATTGCTGTAAGACAACAGATTATATAAATTCAAGAATAGACACAGCTGTCTCTGGGGCATCATGATAAAAAATTTACGATCAAGCTGGTGATAACCTGCTTTTTCTGTCTACCTTGACGGGCAGGGGAAACGTGCAATTTGCACTTTACAAATTTTTTGAACAAGAAATAGAATTCAACTGTCTGCTATAAAAAGAGGTTATTAAGAATCTTATTTTCATTGCCAAAACACTGACCTACCTACCTCAAATCGGTTTATACAAATGTGGTCTATACGTGAAACTCGCTGCGAAATGAACTACTAAATTTCAATTCGAAATCATTTACTATCCTTTCTATCGTTTAGTTTGATTTGCACGGAACAGTGCGGTCTTTGAAAGAGCATTACATTTCCTTGTTTCAAAATACGAACGACTTCAGGTCTCGGAGTCAATCGAACTGGCCAAGACGGCTGCGGATGAAAGAGATGCTGCCACTCTGGCACAGTCCAATGCGGAGCACGAATTGAATAGACTGCAGAAAGTTATTGAAAAGTTGGTGGACGAGGCTGGACAAAGGACAGCGGAGGAGGTGGAAAAAGTTCGCGAGCAAGCAAATCAGAATATTGCCAAGTTACTTGAAGAACTGCACACAGCGGAACAAGTTAGTTCAACTGCGACGGCATTGCATTGAAGGTGCCAGCTTTTATGTTTTATCATAAACCTAATATGACCAACAGTAGAGTGGCTGATATTCCCATATGCATGAGGAGTTACATCTTTGCCGTGCAAGCCAGTAACCTAAACCGTGGGACTTGGATTGAGGAAATACATAAGATAAGCGGTGTGTTGAGCCCAAAATGCAATCCAGTGGAATTACTCTGGAAGAAACGGGTTTTTACAACGCACTGGGTGAAGTTTAACAGACTGTTGGTGATATTCATATTGATATTCATTATTTACAAATCATTAACAAGTAAACGAGAGTGTATTTTCACTGGGGAGAAGGTAATGCAATCATTACCACTTATGAGCCAAAGTTAGACGGTTTGCAATTGTGAGGATAACTTTTGTACCCAAACCAAAATAAGTTGTGACCTTGAGGAGCTTCAACACAAGCTTTCATCAAAACAGTGTAAACCACAGGACAGTGGGGATTTAAAAATCTACATCCATTGATGGTCATCGTCTAATTGTTTGTATATGGCATTCACTTCTGGAGTGTTGAATACATCCCATTGATACTTCTTTACATGTGATACGGTCGTCCTATTCTAATGGTTTCATTTCGCGAGTGACATCCACCGTTTGATGCACAAACTCTTTAGATAAGTGAAAATGCATTCAGTTTTTTAAACTGACATACAAACGTGCTATTTTGTTGAGGGAGCGTTCCAAACACTACCTAGTTTTGCAATCAACAGCCCTATTTGAACACACCAATTTTGACATTTATTACTCACATCTAACATTGAATGTTTTGAAATCTTCTTCATCTATCGTTCTACTGAAAACGCCAGTGTGATATGACTGAACTACGTTTCTAGACACAGCCAATGATCGTTGGTTGAGTCCAGGCCCCCGTCAATTTAAGACAGCATGGCTCTCAAGGTCGAAACACGTATAACGCTCGGAAAATTGTAGAAAAGGGTTTTCAAAGAGAACAACGAGAATTCATATAGAACCGAGCATTTATCGCAATAAAAAGCCAAAACAAATAAATGTCACAATATGAGAAAAACCATCATCAATGATAGGCAAAAAAATGTATATTGAAGATGGCTAAATTTTTGATTTCTAATCGCATACATTATTATAAATAATAAAAGAGATGAGTGTTGTGTGCGTAATGGACGTGAATCAGGAATCGAAATCGCACAGGTAATCGTCTATCAAGATCTCCTGATATCAAGACTAAGAAAGAAGACCACAGAAGTAGCTGTTAGTTTATTGTAAGAAAGTAGTTTGTCAGGGGTAGCTGGACCTTCTCCTGAGAATTCTCACGGTTTGCATTTGAAATGGTTCGGGATCAGCAGCCACGCTAAAACGTGTCGGCTTTTTCTCGACGGCCCTGGATGTGTAATCGTGCATCTTCCTGATCGGTGGCCCCGTAAACCCAATTCCGTACAAATGACGAGGCTGTGATCAACCCCATATATACCGCAAGTTTTTCCCTTTTTCAATCCACGTTTGTTTAGCACTACCAAAAAAGGATTGCATTGTTTGCAACTGTCTTTATAGCTGAGATCGTTTAGATACGTATCGTGGATCCACGTTCAGTGATAGTTTTTGGCGGGACACAATGTGATTAAATATGAAGTACAAAGAAACACCACTGTCTGAAGCAGTAGTGACCAATCACAGTTGATGTTCTTCTGTTTACAATTCCTGTTTGAACCAGTCTGGTTGTGATTGGTACAGAGCACTGGCTACTCACTGATCAATCTGAAACTGTATAACGCCACCCCATGACTGGTGTTCTCACGAAGCGTCGGATCATCACAGTGAGCCACAAGGGCCAACACTGTGAGTCAGAAGCAACAAGTTATATAAGGTGTCAGTAGGAAAGTCGTAACGGGCCGAACGAAGGAAATCGTCAAGCGGTTGCAATACCGAATTAAAACCTCCGGCCGCATGCCATTTTGTTCTGATGTTAAACAGGCTCCGGTGATTTTACTCAATTCATAAAATGGGTACTGTCTTTGTTTCCGGTGAATGAATTTGGGATTAACATGAATGACAAATATAAATAGTCTAAGCAAAAAGAGAAAAACGTTTTGTTTAAAATCGTCTTCTGTTTGAAATTAGTCGTTAACATTTTCACAAGTCCGAGAAAGTGCAGTCTGAACGCGATCCCGTATGAATTTCTCTAATTAAAATTTCGTCTAATACTGTCTTCTTGTTTGTTCACAGGAAAGGATCAAACAGGAGCATGAGATTGAAACTCTAAAAAGTGCTCAAACAAAAGCCGGTCAGTGCGAAAATATTCAACCGGGCAAACTGGATCCTCGATTAGAAAGTGCTTTGCAACGGGCACATTGCGCGGAACAACAGCGAGATGAGCTGAAACTTCGTCTGGAGACAGCTGAGACTTCATTCGAACGAAATTTGGCTACAAAGCAGTCTGAGATTCAAAAACTTCAGGAAGAAGTACGTTAGTAGTTGGTTTTTAATTGGAACGTAATAAACAAAGTTGTTCTAACCCTCAACAGCAAACCGAAACACAAGAAACACTCAGCTAACCGAAACTGATTCCACAATTTCCTCCATGGAAGATTAAAATACACGAATCGCTTAATGATGACCCAGAAGAGACCTACGCTATTTAAGGGTAAGCCGCAAGCTCGGGAGGTAGTAACCAATGATGGGTAATAGCAACAGTACCGCAGGGTTGAACAACCAATAGGAAACAGAGGCGACGAATGAATCCATTATAGATTAGAGTTTCTCCGTCATTAGCGTTATCCAATATTGTGTGTTCTGACCGTTAAGAAGTAGTTTTTTTATCTTCTCCTGTTTCGCCTTCGTAGATAAAGGAGACTGTATGAATGGAAAAGCAGCATAGAATTGTGTTCTCTCTGTTATTCGGGAATATCCTAAATGGTAAAACAACCCCGCAGATAGCAATTGGTCACCAATTCCATTCCTTTGAGCCTAAAATATTTTGATCCCGACCAAATTCCGCTCCTCCCGAAGTTTATAAATCCGGTTGATTGGAAAAGATCAACTGGGACATTTACCCAATCTCCTATCGTAGTAAAAAGAACGGTGCAATGTGATCAAAGAGCCAAACGCTAGCCGAAAAAAAATACGGAAATTAGTGAACTTGCTGCCATTGTTTGATTCTAGGTCAAATCTCTGAAAGAGCGTCTGGAATATGCGGAATCTCAACGAAATACCATGGAGGAAAGATTCAAACGCCAACTGGAAGCACTGAGCTTGGCAGAAAACCAGGCTTTGGAGGCGAAACGTCAAGCCAATGCTGCCCAACGATCTGCCCTGCAACAAGTGCTTACGGCTAATCAAACTGTCGAACTGAACAATGTTGAATCAAAAAGACGAATAGAGGCAATGGACAAAGCCAATCAGACTAGTGTACAGCGTTGGCAAGAAATGTTGACGAAACAGCACACTGTGAGTGACAAGTTTTCTCGAGCAGGTCACCAAACAGGACAATTATTTGTTTGACTACATGTAATACAAATACGGAAAATTGTACTGAAAAGTAATTAATCACATTCGATTAGCACACTTTCTTACCTCATTTATCCTTCTCCATCGGCCTTGTTTTTGTAGAGGTTCATTTCTAATCTATTCTTGGTGTACATGCAGCCAAGGAGCAGCGACAGAAAACGAAGCCCAGGGTTTATATTTGTTCAAATAATAGAAGAATCTCTGTTGTACTAAATATGGAATCAGAAAATGTGCAATCGATAGAAGTCATGGATTACAGAAAATAGGTATCGGAGAGTCCCTAACTGATCGAAGTCCGTTGGGACATTTCTTATATCCTTGTCCGCAGGACCATATCGACACACTACCCAAGACATAGCAGACGAGTTGGAGAAAATTCCAAATTTGCGATGATACACACCCGGATTGCAGTTCAGATTTATTTTTTGAGGAAAAATACGATAGCACTTTTACATACAACAATCTTATCGCGATGAAAATATTTGTGATGGCTGACAAAGAGCACTGGACAGCTGTTTCGTCCTATTTGGGACTCGTCAGCAGGGTGTACTTTTTGTGTCCGTCAGGACTCAGACCTTGAACATTCAGGTCGAGACTTCAAACCCTTACCCCTGAGCTACACCTGATACTCTAAACATCTGTCTTACCGCCTAATCGTGAGGTTACTTGAGAGTTCTGTTTTGAAAAGAGTTCATTGGTCGATCAGTACTATGAACCTATGGGAAGTTTATTGGTGAGACTTCACAATCTCCACCGAATCCTACTGAAAGATCTATTTGTTCATGTGTTTATAACCTACCTGGGTCAGAAGTTTGAACCATTTATGCATATACTACTTATCGAACTAGGCTGTCCTTCTTGTTTTAACCCATTCGATAGACAAAAATGAGTACTGGGCTGTAGAAAAAAGGTGTGCAATCAAACAGTCTATCACGCGAAAATAGAAATGTGTCTGTTATCACATGAACGATTCAAACAAGCAAGTTACAGTCCAATGTATCGGCAACTCATACCACTTACTATGGTAAATCGATTCTTAATGCTGGATAGAAAAATCACTGCCTCAATTCGCTAGTCGATCATTTGATGAATAGGTTAGCCACAACACCGAATTCCTCTGGTGTGATACAATCATTATTCGCTTCGACTGACCATCCCTCAAACCCTAAGTTGATTGCAAAATCCGGACTCTATTTAGCCACATCGCTAAGAGCCAGACTTTTAGAGTCCATCAGTAGTACATATCTATTGAATGGTATGAGAGTTTAACTCCGAGCCCTTCATGTATATTAGCACTGCACTGACCAACTCAATCCCGGGTTGACTCAATTAGCAAATCAAATTTGTTCCGAGATAGTGGATAAATTGTTAATCCACTATCTCCGAGGATAGATACAGAACACCAATCGAAATCTCATCCTATGCTGCAAAAACTACGCTCTTCATTACAATGTAAACGACACATGGCAACAATGAACGGAAACATTTAATTCACCTGCCCAAACACGTTACAATTTTAAGTTTATCATAATATGCAAAATGCTTCACACAAAAAATAGAAACGTGGCGCAGTTGTTTTTTCCAAACATTCCATTTCATTATATCTAAGCAGATAAAAGAACTTTAATCTTCTTTGGGTTCTGGCAGAGGAAAAAATAGAGCAGTACTTGTTTGCCTAACGAGCGGAGGTTTAGAGGCCTAATTTATGGCAGTGTTAGTCCACGTTGATGCGCCGAATACCATAAAAAGTCAAATTATGTACCATGGAATTTATTTTTCGGATGTCAGTCCCCCACTTGTTGATCAGCATGTCGGAAAGATTCTACTTCATGAAACCAGAAACGAAACAATCATTTTTATTGTATAGTGGATTTCGTTGAGCAAAGAGTGGATGAAAGAAGTAATCAATGGCATAAGAAAGAGAGAGGCCCTAGGACATTTTCAGGCCAAAGAGTTCTTTTTACAAAATGGCGCATTACTTCTGTATCGAAACGTGGTGGCTGGGTGCACTTCCTTTGTTGTTTTTCAATTGAAGGTAGCAATGATGATATACACCAGATAGTCTTGTTCAAAGTGAATATCCTCTTCCGTACAGAGCTTGTGGCTTCAACCTTTTCTTCCATGGTAGTTCTAATTGTCCACCTTTTGGATCAGATTCACTCCCAGTCCATTTATTTGTTACCAAATATGCTCGCCACATAGATTGTTTATCTCCGAAAAGGGCTTTGTTTAGGATACACATGCGTCTTTTCATGAGAAAACGGCAGTAGAGTTCGGTTTTTCTTGAATGAAGTCGATTAGAAGCGTACGAATCAGACAAGATAATCGAGGGAAAATCAAATCACCTTTATCGCCTTTCACTGTATCTCACTGATTATCAGTTCCGCTCTATTACGCAATCTCCTCGGAGAGATGCAATCAAATAAACGAAACCTATAGATACGTTCTTATTCAGTTCATGCAAACAAATAGATACCAGAGTCTGCGTACGGCGCTTCTTGTACGGGTCTCCCTTTGGATGAACTCGTTTACTCTCCATATATTAAAAACATCGAAAAGTAAACAGCGTACACCACCTTCGGAAGAAAAGCTATCAGGGAATAATACCTACACCAGAGAGGTGTAGTGTGAATTCGTATGGATTAAACAAATAAGGAGAGAAAAGTCGTCAAAACTGCCTGCTGTAAACAAGCAAAATGGTTGTTATCCGTTTCCAAAACTGATTGCTTTGTATTATTTTTTGTTCTGCTTATTTATTTCCCTTTCAACCTATGGTGATATTTGGCGCCGTACCTGTAAATGTATACGCGATAATTTGTCTAATTGAACTAACCATACACTCGGAGTATTGGTCATGTAGTTTACGGGTAGGGGTTTTGCCGCTGCATGACGGTTCGTGGTTCGAGTCCTGATAGAGATACAAAAACTGTGCACCCTGTTATCAAGCACCCTCAAGGACGAGACAGCTGACTGATATTCCTAACTGTCATTACACAAACCTTCATCGTAAATAATGAAATTTTTATTTGCTTTAAAATCTCACAATGGCGAATTGTTTCTTTTCACTTTGTGTTGATTGGTATGTAATAGCTAGCAGCTCAATGGCGATCTGAGGCCGAGCATCTGGCCGAGCAAATGGAAGAGCAGGGTATCGCTCTTCGAGGCGCATTGGAAAAGGAAAGATCACGTGTGGATCAGCTGAGAAAACAAATTGCCTCTTTGGAACATCAGCGCAAGGCAGAAGTGAGCTCACTTATCGATTATTAACTTGAAATTCCATGATAAAAAATACATTCTGTAAAAGTAACTCCACTCGTCACTTTAATTAGCATAAAACATAAAATACAAAGTGCTAAGGATAAGGGAAAAAGTGTTAAACCACCGCGATGTATTTTAGCTTAAAAATGTAGTAAAGGCGATTTGTTAAAGCCAAATCTGTATCACGGGCAATGCCAAGCATGTTGGATGCACAGGATTAGCTAAAGTTGCGTGCGTATTCTACACGCAAATAAAATCTGATGGTAATCACCGCTTGGGGTCAATTTCAATACCACAAAAGAACTTTTATCAATAGGTATGCAGTAAGCGTGACTCCCGTGCTCTCACGCTGCAATTTCACTCTGATTCACTTCATTTCACACACTTTTACTTGGTCTCCAGTTTATTTCCGCCCCATTTTTGTTTCCTCGAATTCCTGAACTTGCATTGCGTGCGTTTAGGAATTTTTCTTATTTCTTTCCATTCGGAGCGAGTTCTTACCCACTTTTGACCTTTTACCATATCTCATTGTACCCCATGTCTTGGGCGAGGTCACTTCTTTGTATTCGAAAGGTGTTAACTGCGTTCCGCAAAAGGCTATTCATTCACTGTGTTACCGATTCATCCTGCAAACTGTTGCCCATCGTCCAGCTATCGCCTCTCTGTCTATTTTTCATTTGTCAGTACCACAGATTTTTCTCCTTGTGTTTAGCCGAACTGAATCCTGCTTTTTATTGGCTCGCACAACCCGTTTTCTAGCTGGAAATTTCTGAAACCTTTTGAATAGTGGCATTTAGATCCACATTTTCTCAAAGAACCTACTATTTTGGTACACCGTGTCCCACTATTCCTACTTACAAGTTTTCTATCTTCAAACGCGAAATCGTCACGTTTTGTTCCAAATGAATGCCTTCTCATCCTTACTGCGTTACAGTCCTCATGATTATGGGGTTTACCCCTTTATTTGGCTTCCTGCTAGTCATATAATCAAAAAGGTCTATTAAGCCTTCATTATTCGTCTGTGACGCGGATCGCCGGATCTACTGGTTTATGCAAGCTTCCTTGTAACTTTCAAAGAAGACGTGAATGCAACGAGGGATAGAATTGATAACTGCTATCCATGAACGGCGTTGTAGCAAAGCGTCAAGTGACAGGACCGATAAGTAGTGCGGCAACATAGAAATTCCTTCTAGGAATACATTTGATTTGCTGTGCTATCGGATGCGAAGTTTAATCTGTTTTATGAGGCAGCGACAAATATTCCATTGTATGAATTGTGGAAATACCAGCAGCATCGGTTGGATTTGAATCTACGCTTTCCTACGACGCACGCTCTCTACCAGCCGAGCTGCGAGGACACACCGACAGTCCTGGTGTTTTCACATTTGAGTGGATGGATGAATGAATGTGGTTTCCTAGCTCAGCTTGTAGGGTGCGTGTTTTACAAGAGTGTAGGCTGGGTCAATGAGTGAGTTCGCATACCAACGAGGCTACTGATCTTTCCACAGCTCAAAACACAAGATTGTTGTCTTCCGTAAACTGCCAGACAAAATAATGAGACATTCTTTTCCAAGAGAAGTGAGAGGACTTCCCCTCATAGAATATTTTTCACCGTGTTTGGTCGAGTTCATCACGGGATATGGGTGCTCTGATTTCCCAAAACGATTGAAAATTGTAAATAGATCAAATTTTACGAAGCACTGCATCAGGAGTAGCAAAGCAATCAGTACAATTTACCAAAGTGTTGCTATAAATGATTGGAAAAGCTTTAACAAACCTTTGAATCGTTGATTTCCCCTGAAATGTACAGTCAAGAAATGGAAAAAAACATGGTGAACATCTGAAGAACTCTCGGTCTTTTTCGTTTTCTCTGTCTGTTTTTTAGATGGAAAGATACCAACGGAATCTGAAAACAGCGGCAAACCTATTCAATGATGAACGATGAATGGACTGGCGTTACAGTCTTGCACAACCTGTACAAAACAGAATACAAATAAAACTGATAAGATGCAACCCCTTGGATTCTTTGTATTCTTTCTTGATCAATTTTATTACCTCGAGTACAAAAGAGAAATAATTAAAAATAAAACGTTTAATATTTGACCGGTAAGTTAGTTCCATTCAGAAGGGATATATTGATCAAGTCACACATCGCTTTCTTCATCCTAATCGATGGATTTTTAGCTGCTTGCACACGGGGATCATTCATCATCGCATACAGTCACAAAGCATCGCAAATTCAATAGGAATGTGGCAAAAAAATTTGAAAGTGGGTATCATTTACGTAGGAATTTCAAAACGTTTTCTCTAACGGATGCTTTTGTGTCAGAAAACTCAAAGATATTGGATAACGGACAAACCGCATGCAGTGGTACGAGTATACACAAGTTTATAACGACACCTAGTTACAGAAGCGGTTATACATTGTTTAAGTTCTGTGTAATGGGTGAGTGATTTCTGATAGAATATTGTCGCAGAAGTTTTCGCAAGAGGTAAAATGTTAGTCGGCGATAAATTTAAGAATAAATGGGGAATAACGCTTGTGCGAGTAATAATTTTACTAGACCGGGGTAGAATTGTGTCGTCTTTAACTTCAAGACCGGTAAATACTACTGGGGAGCAGTAAAGAAGATGAGTAACAAAACAAGAACATAGAAAGCGGGTGAGTAAATACAATAGAACTCTTAAAGATCGCAACCGGGAAATAACGAAACAAAATCATCGAATATTTCAAATGTGAAGTCCAGGTGAGATCTTGGCAGAAAGTAACACCGAGGTATTGCAGAGAACGTACTGGGGGAATAGACTGGTTGTCAACATAGAGTATAGAACACTTTCAAAAGAATGTAACCATTCTCCTTTGGCTAGTAAGGTGACAACCTTACATTAAAAAAATTGTCTTTTTACTTCTTTTATTTATTGAATATACAAATGTACAGTCAACTTTCAGGAAGGGGAGCCGTGGCCAAACAAAGGCTGCCTGGTAAGACGGGCGGCGATGGAGCGGTTCGAACCCGGGACTAACAGGTCACAAGTTGGTGACATAGCAACTTGGCCACCACATCTAGAGGCATTGAAAGATAATTTGGAATACGAAGACCATAAGCCTAAGGTAGATAAACTGGTTTGAAGCTGTGAGAAGAGGAAAGCACCTAGGACTTAGGAACCTATAGTGACTTCATCAGCATAAGAAGATAGTCTGGGTTAGTGGGTAGGTCTCGACTATAGAAAAAGAAAAGAAAAGGGGACAATAGTGCTCCCTGGAGCACCCGGAATTGACCGGTAGCGAGTCAGAAATTTTTCCAAGAAACTTAGTGAATTGTGTTCTACCAGTAAAATAATCTTGGAGTAAAGACGGAGTAGTATGGAACAGTTCAGCACCCAGGAGTAGAGACAAAAGCCTGTCTCTGACGGCACAATTAAAAGCATTACTTTAATTGAGGAAAGACATGAAATGTTGTACCACGCATGTCTATGGATTGCGAAAACTGAGCTTACCAAATGCGCAACGGTGTCTAAGGTAGAACGTTATTTGTGATAAGCGAATTGACTGTGATCTAACTGCCCGTGTTAGGAATAATTTTACCAAGCATAAACTTTTCGAAAATGTTTAATAAAACAGAAGTGCATGCGATTGGTCAAAATTTCCCGAATTTCGTTTTTGGGATTGGTGTGATGCGCGACCAATTTTTGTTCCTCAAAGCAACGTCTGATCTTGATTTGCTAGCATGAAAGTTCATTGCGAATATTTTGCAATACAAATATCATAACCTTCTGATTTCCTTTGAATTCTTTGTTGAAGCAACTAAAATTGTGTTGGCAAACTTTGTGGCAGGTGATGCCCTAGCAATTAATCAAATTGGAGTTCAACCGAGTTGATCAGTGATTATCTACGTATATCACATGCGTAACTTGCTATTGAGACTGTGGTTAGGGTGTATAATGTGCAAACCTATGTAGTCGGGTTCGAATCCCAATGGATTCGATACAAAAGCATTGTCGAGGTATCTTAACCAGTAAGAAAAATTAGTGATATTTGTTTTTGCCTGATGAATATATCTCTTTACACAAAATAAATAACCTAAACACTTTCTCTTAAACTGAAATAAATTTGCTGTCCAGAATTGTTTCACAATTCATAATTAAATTTTCATTTGAATTTTTGTCATTGTTTGTTCACACATTGTGCGAGCTTACTGTTGATGTCCAGAGAACATATGCTAGAAGTTCCTAACTATGCTCAGAAGCTCGATAAAAATTAGCTACCAATTTCACATTAAGAGAACAAATAACGCATCACGTGATCTTAACTCGGACGGAACCGGTCATGCATGGTTTGAATCTATTGATTACAAAAGTATCGAATCAATCATAGAGAAAGTAGCTGGTAAGGGACCAGTTAGCACGGGACGCGTGTGATCGCGATCTGTTTGGATAGTCATGACTTTTCAGTATAGACGAGATTCGAAGCCCTCCACAGATAATCCGGCTGGAGTGACTCGTGGTTCAAGTGAATACACCGAGACACAAATAGATGCGAGCACACGAGACTCCTTGCCAAAATACTATCCAAGAGATCATGAAGTTACCCGATGGCTTGTAAACCAAATGCGTTGTAGAAATGGCCTTCATCATTTGGTGAATCTTGCAAATGTTCAACCCAGTCTACTCTCAGCCTATTTCGAATTATATGACCAACCACATTTGTACATCGATGCTAGAACCGGTCCAGGTATGCCAGCCTATGGAATTAAAACGGTGCTTTATCTAACCCCACTGGCTATCGCTATCTACTTCCGTTTACGTTCAGTTTTACGTTTACTACTGGACACTTCTGGGACAAGAATTCATGCCCGAGCACGACAAGAGATTGATGTGAATGCTACATGCTACGTTCGTCGAGTGAAACCCCGGCCCGGACCATTTGTCATGGATGAATACTCAACCACACATCCGGCAATCATAGCAGTTCGAAGGGAGTTTTTCGCCGGCCTCACAATACTCATGTCGGCTAATTTCCATCCACAAGCACCGATAGGAATCATTGAACGATTGGGCACAACACGGGAAACCACACATTGGTTTGTAGACCTATTGGACTTTTGTGTAAAACTACTAAACACGCGTCCGGGAGTGGATGTAATTGGATTGTTACAAACAATTAGCTATCGCAGTCTGTCCGATAGCAATTCGACTGCATGCTACTACGACCCATGTGTGTACGATGTCCGACCAGCTGTGCCAGAGCCTGGAAGACCAGATACGAATGAGGAGGTTTGGTGCTCCGTTTTTCATCGTCTTGCTCGTAAAGGAGCTAGTCGGAGCTATTCGAATTGTGGCAATCGATTGATCGGCCTACTAGAACATGTCGCAGCGGCCGGTTTTTTTCGACAGAAATATATGCCTAAAGGTCCAGTTCAGTATGATGTGGATTTGCTTAATCGAAAAGGAAATCGTATGGTCGGTGCTCGAAAAATGACACCCGATCAAATCAACAAACTGACTGGGCCTGAAAAGGAGACAGCCCGTATTAGTATTGCCGCGGACCGAGACGCTTGTTTGTGTTTGCTAACTCTGTGGTTGGAACGTGTGCGAAACCGATGCCTCGATAGACAAGCACAACGTCTATTCAGACTGTTAACCACCGGTTTAGCTGACACTGGACTTTTAAGTGACTTCCTGTTCCCACCACCTGAAGTCGATTCATCCAATATTTTGCATCCCTACTGGTTATCAATGGGATTGGCTAAGAATACAAATAAACAGACTAACTCGCAGACCATGCTCCCGGTGGACTTTTTAGATGACGACGCTAATGAAATATGCGAACTGGAACCGCCTCAAGTGAACGAAATTCGACAAGAAGTTGGTATTCTTGGACATGCGCTCGGATTGGTGGATTACTCGGAAAAACTGTATAATCTAGGCTATCCACGTCTGGTCGAAATTATGCCTGTGAGTGGAGCGGTTGGAGATGCCGAGAACTACTTGCACGAACGAGCTACCTTACAGTCCGGAGGAGAAATATACAAAGACGCGGTTGCCTCCCCATCTCAATTAGACTCACCGGATAATCTGTGCACTTCCGAGAACATTGATCGTAAGGGAAATTTGAGTAGATCTAGTGCATATGGGAATACAATTCTGACGCATATTCAACGTAGGCCAAGGGCATCAAATAGCCAACCGTACTGGTCTGGTCCGAATCGAAATATGTCCACATCTCCCACCGCACCGGGAAAACTCAGTCTTGCTAATCCGATTCCCCTGGAAGATAGAAATGATAATATGCGCGAAAGTATGACCACAGTCTGTACAAAATCTCATATGGGCTCTGGCAATCTAGACTCTACAAATGTGGAAGCAAAAATGGAACCGCAATCGGAAAAATGCGTTGAAACGAAAAATATCCCACCGAAATCCATAAACAAAAAAGAAGAAGTTTCACGTTCCGCGGAACGTTCAACACATGGTATGCATACAACAAATGGTTCAAATCGGAACAACGCGTGGCGTAGCAGACATTTGGACAAAAAATCCCCAAGGTGATCGCGTGAGTTTCCCGCCTGTCGCCTGATAAAACAAAACAATCTACCGGTATGCCACAGTTGACTTATTACAGACAGTATAGGTGTGAGCGAATCACTGAATGTATCTGATGCGCACGTGGGCAAGCTTACATACGACAATATTGCAAGTGGGATGAAAACAGACCTATTGTCTGAAGTATAGCGCGGATAATTGTCAAAGGAATTACTGCACAAACATTCACATACGAATATCGCCAAGTATTATCTATCATCCACAAATACAAACAGGCGAGAGCGAGATCTTCTCAATGTTGCACGTCGAAACCAATCAGACTAACTGGTTGTTCAAATGATGGACTGTTGGTTACAGGTAGCAAAATTCAACTACTCAACAGATGCAACTACAGGAAGGGTAATACGACAATAACCGATAATCAGATTAGCATATCTCACCATATATTTCATTAGAAAGTGTACAATTATTCAAACTGAACGAATGCGTAATAGGATAGGATAGAATCGGTGGAACAAAGATGCAAATAAGCAAATACACAGAAAAGGAATGGATAGAATTGTCCCCAGATTTAGGGCCTATTATCCTCCAATAACCATCAACTGGAAATAGGAATGATAGAAACTTAATGCGGCAAGAATAAAACAATGCAATGCAACTAAAATATCACCACGATTACAGGTTAAATCAGCAGTCAAAAACAACGACATTAAAGGGCATACAATAGCTATTTCCTTCAGTTCGATGTGCTGTAAACAGTCATTAGAGCAGCAGAAATTCTGTCAATTTATTTGACATTTCCATTTGAATTGAACGAGTCCCGTGAAATCCATCCAGAAAAACTGAAACAGTGCTCCTGATGTACATTTCAAAATTAAGGAATGTTGTGCCATCTATCATAGCAACATTAAAAGCCATCCGAACAGAGATACAATTTATACCGCTGCTTTACAATGAATGAAAAATCTCTATTCATGGTCAATTTCAACATATGAATTAACTTGTATTATCAATAAAAAGTATGTACAAACTCTATTAGATAATGCCCAAAATATGACAACGTAAAATAAAAAGGTAAAAATTAAACCGTGGCATGTGCTTATATTGAACTGGTTTCAAAATTTTATCGGTATGCACTAGTCCATGAATGCACATGTGTGACAAAGCAACCTTCAGGTTTAATGTTATGCTGCCGGATGACAAATGTCAGATCGAAACTTAGATGGGTTCTTTGAAAATTATCCTTTCAACCACCTGCATCAAACAATTTTTCACATTGGCTCGTCGGATTTCAAATGGATAAGGGTTTTTCAAAATACTTCTGTTGGAAATTGGGGTACAAGAAAAATACCAAATACTACTAATTACAACTTCTTATCGGTATTCTATAAACCGAGCCCAATTTTAGCTCAGCAAAAAGATTGATTCTTTCCACCGCTATTGGACTGATGTCTGTTTACGTGAAGTTAAAGCGAGACCGATGGGACATAAACGATAATAACTAAGCCGTTCTGAGTGTCTCTTTTGACAATCAATTTCTAGTGTGATTCTGTGCACACACATTTGCGTGATGAACAGCAGACGGGACGAACCTGATAGTCACGAAGACCTGCTCTTCAGTTATGGTAACCGGCAACCTAAGCCCCGGAAATTGGATTGACGAACCACATAAAGCTCCACTAGGTTAGGTATAATTTATTTTTGATAGTTTTTCGCCCACAAACAAATCTTGGTTCGATTTTTGTTCGTCTTATAAAAATTTTATACAGTGATTTGCTTATCACAGTTGGGATGCACAAAAAAATGAAAGTTAACCATTGGGTTAAGTGTGCATGCAGTGATGCAATCGTTTTGACGATAGCCCAAATCAGTATATACTGAACGGAAGTCCATTGTTGTTGCATTTTGTATAAACTGTATAGGAAAATTGCTCTAAATCAAAACCACGAAAATAATAGAAACTCCTTTCCGAAGTCCTTACTCACACATACACATATGAATTAGGCTACTCCGGAAACCGTACAGAAAAACTGCTTGCATTCATAACGAGTTATCGGGCACTGTTCATGTTTTCACTGCACATTAACTACTGACTTCGGCAAGTGCCGCTTGCTCTATCACGCGTGAAGTTTCGGCACGCGTAGTGAAGGGTCAATCGGCATTCGCCTACTTCAGATATCCGTGATACCATCGCGACATCCAATTGTCTGTGAAGACTCTAGTGTAGGCTGCATTAGTTCGGCCGGTTTTGCTATACATCGCATAGATTTGGTCGTTACGAAAACAGCATAACGATAAACTATCGGTATTCGAACGCCACTGAATGTACCGCATTGAAAGAGTCTACTGGAGCAAGAGGAAAAGTAATGCTGAAGTCAGGTGCAGAGCTTTAGACAACCGCGGTTGCCCACTACCCAGTCTGCATGGATGACGAAAGTGCATGGTTAAGGGTTGTAAAAATTGAAAATTTTTCATCTATTTGCAGAAGGTCTTTGTGCAATCTCGTTTTGAAAGGGCAACTTATGGGGACGGTTGGTTTCGACTGGACGTTGTGGATACCTTTGACTCAGAAGACGTCTTTGTGATTATATGCTCATGAATCTCCGTCTTCGACAACCACTGTCTGAGGCTTTTTGTTGTTCGTCAATCTAAGTCGCGAAGCTTATGTTATTGATTTCTATGATTGAATAGTAGGTTATCTAGTCCGTGGGTTTCACCTCACATTCAATAAGTAAAAAATCGATTCTCTGTATTCGACTACCAATGACTTCGAAGCACTGTTCGTGTCCGGTGGTAACATTGGGTAAACAAAAAGAATGTTTGTTGTCGTGCTTTGGTTCCTGACAATAGTTCGCTGAAAAAAGTAATTGCACTACACCGTCTTCGTTTTATGTATGCCTGTTCATCGTGCGGGGAGAGGTTGTGGGGAAGATTAAAGCGCGGAGACCGTGACCTGGGGTAAGCGTATGAAGAAGTTAGCTCCAGTTTGTGACCCAAGAGATGAGTATTGTCGTCGGTTAGAGGTGCTGAGAAATACAGCTCAGAATAGAATTCAACGGCCCAAGCGGTGTATGGCCTATCTATTGAAATTTCGGGCCTTGTAAGATAAACAAACAAAAATATCAAATAATGTAGGGCGAAATAAATAAAAAATAGACATTTTTATTATTTTTATTTTCTGTAATTTCTCCATATTGCTGGTCCCATTGTTCGGCTCAAACCGATGATATAAGATATGTTTGATTAGTAAGAGTTCACCATCATCCTACAGCGATATACAGAGAAGCGAACTTCACTGATCTCTGCCAAACTTTCAATGCATATAAGGTTAGTGGTGATCTTTAAGGTGGACGGGGATTAGAAATATTTTGAGGGAGGGGAAGAACGTCAACCTCTGTGGTTAACACACAGATTACACAATCGAACTCTGCACACATACCGTTTCAAGCATTCTGAACTGATAAGAAAAGAATACCACTGCTGTCGTTTTGCTGCCATATCCTTTAATGTCCCCAACAAACCAGTTACAGAGTCTTTCCAACCCCCAACCTGGAAGGCGCGTGGCACATGCTCTGCCTAATGGTTCTGTGGATTTCTTTATGCCTTGTCTTCAGGTCATCTGTTGACCCCCGCTTCGTTTTCTCCAGCCTGGAGCGGCCACGGAGAATAAAGCCCGGTGCGGCAGACGACAGCTGGGCATACGCCATTCGTGCCATAACCAACGAAACCTACTAATATCAATTCGATGTGGTAGCAGTTTTATCCATGACAGACTCCCAAACACACGACGGCTTACCTCCAGATCACTAACCCGTTCGCTTCACACAACGTGAGCTAAACTACGTAAACAAAAATAATCGGAAACTTCTGGTTGATCAATATCTAATACTCGCAAATTCAAGGTCTCACAATCATAAAGCAGAACTGAACGAACGCTAGCACAACATAAACTACCTTTTAAACGTCGCGCCTACGCCAAAGTCTTTTCAGTCCTGCGTATGCTGCTCGAGCCTTGGAAATGCGGGTGGTTATCTCCTTTGCTGCGCTACCGTCCTTTGTCACGCAACTACCTAAGTATGAAAAGCAGTCCACTATAACTAATTCTTGGACATTTAGCTTCAAAGCGGGAGTAGGCGAAACCCAATCCTGCAGCATCACTTTGCAATTTGAAGGTGCAAAGCGCATACTGAATGTGACAACAGCACTTGTTAGTCTGCGCGTCCTCCGAACATTCGAGCAAACAGACGATGTCGTCGGCGTACTCCAAATCGCACAGCTTTCCTCCATCTTCCAATTTAATGCCTACGTTTTGGAGACCACTTAGTGCGTTCTCCAGTATTTCGTCTACGACGAAATTCTCCACGAAAGGCGAAAGAGGACACCCCTAACAAGCACCGCTGTTTTTGGCGAACGGCCTACTTAGTTCGTTATAAACTCTAACTCGATCAGAAGTATTTGAGTACAGTGACCTCAGTAAATTAATGTACTTCCGGGGCCTTTTCGAAGAAGAGAACCCATCAGAGCTTCGCGGTCAAATGAGTCCAACGCGCCTTGCAGGTCAAGGAACACTGCGATCGTTGATCGACGGTGGATATGACGCAACGTAAAAAATTGATCAATGCATCCACTTCCAGGCCGGAATATGGCTTCGTGTTCTCGGGTTTTGGTCACTCTCAAAGGAGTTAGACGTCAACGTATGATGGAGGCTACCCTTGTGGTGACGATTGGGATCGAAATTATCCCTCGGTGGTTTTCGCAGTCATAGCGTGATTCTTTCTTGAAAATGGGAACGATCAGTGATTCACCCCAAGATGAAGAAATGCGCTCCTACTTCCAAATGTTGCGCAGTATGATAGTAATACATCTTATGCGGTTGCTACCCCCTATGAATGAATGAGAAGGAGACCGCCCGATCCTACTGCTTTTCNCCTCGTTTCAAAACTTAATTGCAAGACCGAACTTCTGCTTCTGCTGGAGGATCGTACATCAGGGTTCACGGATTTTCAGTTGAAAATGAAGTAACCTGGCTAGCTGAACTGTTATCTGAAGTATTCCGTCCAGCGATCCAGTAGTTAATCCCTACGGGGATAAATTGTCGGCTTTTGTCGCAGATTGTTTCACTAGCTGTGGTTCGCCGATCTCCCTTGTTGCGTATCGGTCGGAACAGTCTTTGACTATTCCCTGATACAGGTGCTACTTCCATTTCATTAGCTGTCATTGACCACCAGTTCCGACGATCATTATTGAGTCTCTTCGTGAGCTGACGTCGCAGTTACCACCTAACCCTGTTTTGCTCCTGGTAGGTCGGGATTTGCCGCTTTTTATCCATTAGAGTTACTGACTCACTGCACCTTTATATGAACCTCGCGTGGTAGCCTTCGAGCTTTAGTTAACCGAGTTAGTTCGTTTTTCACATTATCCGAAGGGCGCTGCCACCTAGATCAATCAAACAGAGTATTGAATTAGACCGAAACTCCCAAAATGCATGTATTGACAGGCCTATATGGATTTTCGATTCGAAAACCTCGAAATACTTCCGTCCGGTCTTCGACCAATGTAAATATCCAGAAATGGGAATGTGCCGTTTTGCTTGGTGTCTATAGTGAAATGGATGTCCTTGTCAATAAAATTCAAATCAGTTAACAACTTCCCGGTCTCCCTGACACTTCGCATAATTAGCAACGCGTCATCGAGGTATATCCTGTACACAACGACGCCGTTATCAGACAATACATGAATATGTCAGTTTGAATAGGCTCCAACAGGCTGATCATAGCCACACCATCAGCTTGTGTAAATCAACACCCACGAAAACTGAAGCGTACATCCGTTGTGCACAGAAGTACCAGAGATTATGGGACCGAAAGCGAAATACCCAAGTCGGTTTGTTTCCTCAACATTTATTCAAAAATGCTTCATATAGTTTCCACAAAAGGGACATTGGTGAAGAAAGGAATGGCATCAAAAGATGCCACATGACGGTCATCAATGTTCAGTTGTTCGAGAACCTTTAAAAGTTCGAAACTATCCTTCAACGAGTGTTTTCCGATGGACTTTCTTACGGGATTCAGTACTTTAGCCAGCAACTTGGCCATATTTTTGTGGAGAATTTCGCACGGGAATTAATGAGTAATGTATATGCTAGGTTTATTCGCTTTTGGTAACCCATAAATTTGTGGTGAGTACCGATTTATTTCTTTTTTCTGGCGGTGGCTTCGTTAATGAGGTTCCTTCCCAGTGAAACTGCTTCTCAACGATATCTTCTTTTTAAGTTCATGTAGATCCTAGAATTTTTGTCCTCAGCCGCAAATCATGATTCCATATTTAATACTGTACCCATATTCTCCTATTATTTGACCATATCCGTAAAAGTAGTATCACATCCTTTATCGGGTGGAAGTACAATTAACTCCGTAATTGATTTGAGACTTTTCAAGACTTCAATACATTATTTTGTCAAAGACTGTGCCTTGAAATTATTCGCAATGGTTATTGGAGATCAGCCAGCGCCGCCTTCAGCCAACTGGCAATCCTAAAAGTATGGGGTTAATGGTTTGTGTGGATCGAAAAAAATTCAAGCTGTGCACACCGTTGTACTGAGTGAGCCTTCGGCGAGGAACACAAATCGGTAGACCATATGATAGCGCTCCAGTCTGGAGACTGCTCAATTAGACGAACGGCAAATTCCTCCAATCGTCCAGAGTTTTCTGTACTCAATGATTTAGTTCTCACATGTTCCATAGACTTATCACATTTTATTTGCAAAGTTCGTGGTATCCATTGAGTCACATTGGTATAAAAGTCAGCGAATTTTATCCGGCATAGGAAATTAATCCCATCAAGTTCGGTAATTGACTTCTTGGAAAATCAGCAATTTTTGTTCAAATCATCAACGTGGCACTTTGTGTCTTCAATACGTTGCATCTAGGACACCAAGCCGATTGTGGGACTTCTTTTCGACCTATTTGAATAGCTCAGAATGGACCGCTGCTAAGATTTGAATAGGCCAGAGCAATGAGGCGCTGAAACTACCTGCTTTTTTTATTACATACCTAGGTGTGATGAACAGCAGATAGGGTGAACCCGATAGTCACGAGGACCTGTTGTTCAGTGATTGAATTCGGCTACCTAAGCCCCGGGACTTGGAATGGGGAACCACATAAGGCCCCGATAGGTCTGTCTGCTGTGACAAGAGGTCTACATAAGTTTGGTATCGTCATGGTGACCACGCGGGGAGAAGAGTGAACTGGTACTATGTTAGATTCTCATCACCTGTGATATATGAGCTATTTCAAATGGGAATTCGTCGTGTATATAGCAAATGAAGCGTGAACTAAAAAGCTAGGAAGCATTGAACAGCTGTTTCGACCTGGTTCGGTGTCATCATTACTCACATGAAATATGTGAGCTATCTCAATTTTCTGCAGTAAGCACCAACTGATATGCGAAGAAATGAATCCGAAATTAAATAAATGATACTTTGATTGTTTGAGCGGGGTTCGATTATGCTAAGTTTAAACCACAGGGGAGCGAAGCGGTATATGAAAACCGAAGCTTACTTTCCGGTACGACAGGTATTATGCTCTTGATACGTCCGCAGCTAAGCCAAACACACCTCATTTTCAGGCTCAGGTATTCAAACGAAACAACCGGGATTCTGCATTCACTCGAGCGGTTTCTAGGGATTCAGTGCGAAAGCAAGTAGAATAGGTAGGCCTAGTGTTAGATTGTTTAAATTGCTGTTCTTTGGAAGTTTGAAGTCTTACGTCAAGATTGGGAAAAGATCAACAACTCCGGTGGAATTCGAAACCACGCATGGACGCCATCTACGCTTTTGTTCAGTACACGCTCTACCAGTTGAGGTACGAGACGACACCGATGGCACTGCTCTTTCCACACTTGCGGCTGTCCGCTTGCACGCTATGTGGTGGGTTCCATAATTCTGTAAGTGGGATGAGTAATCCAAACTCCAAGAGATCAGTGCTATCGGTGTGACCCCGTAGCTCAACCGGTAAGGATTACACTGTGATATTGGACTTTTCACAATCCCAATATCAGTGGGATTGGTTAGTTACGTGTTGGAAAAGAACAGCCACAATCAGACGGTTATGCCACGTAAAATGATTTCACTGATTTCCTACTTCCTTACTGGGTAAAAACGCAGCACATATGCGATTAATAGAAGGCAACCAGATAACCTAAAATGTTACTAAAAAAAGAAAAGGGCAAAGTCTGTCTGATCAAGACGGAATACCAAGCCGATTGTCCAAATAGGGCTCTTGTTCACTGGCTTTCGTATTCGTCCCCTGGATGTTTTATCAGCCGAGTTGTCATATCGACGGTAGTTTCTGGAGCATTTAACCTTTGCTGATGTCGATTTTCCTTCATCGGTTTCGTTGATCTCAACTTAAGAACTCCTCACATTTGGTTCCCGAACTTAAACTGTAGTATACTTGTTTTCTTTATGGAGGAGGGTAGTAATGGACAACAACATTGGTAATTAATAATGGCTTCTTCTAGCAGGGTAGACACAGTTACAGAACTTGACCGAGACCAGTGGGTGATATAACAGGTACACAAACTTACAAAATATTTTGCTGGGTTCATGAACTGAACGGTAGTGATTCTCCGTCAAGTAAATCTATGTTCTTCGCCGGTGACCACCAAGTACGATAATTTCAACGGTATATTTAATTATCGAAATTCTCGAGGACTGAAACGTTACGTCACATCACCTCACTGTTTAATTGACCAGTAANCAGTAAACGCCTAATGGACGATATTAATCCCAGTGGTATGCTGCTCAAATGGACACTTGGTTTATCTCTTTCTGCATCAGGTGGCAGTAGAGATTTTCATTGAAGCTTCGACTGAATTTTATTCGGGGCTCATTAGCCGATGGCAATTCACAATAAACTACTAACTCTATGATTCTATGTACATTTGTTTTGTAAATTAGGATGTATTTATTTGTTTCACACTTGTCTGCAGCCAGACTGTGTGCCAAGCAAATCGTGGTACAATAATATTTAAGAGAAAGAAAAACGTTCCATGGTTGCCTTGTGGGCTGAATACTGCCAGTTTGCCCAGGCTAAGGCAGGCGCATTTGCTTAGGGAATCCACAACCGGAGCTAGTCAAAGCCTGACCCGCAAGGCAGCGGGGTGGTGTGAGATCTACGCCCCAGTGTCTTGTGGGCTTCGTTAGTGTTCCCAAAGAAAATCTCTTTCGTGGATGTGGGCTACCGCGAAGTATTTCGTTCACCAAGTTTTAAGTACTTATTTGAACAGCAACCGAAACTAACGCACGAAAGTGCGAGGGGTTGTAAAAACTGGAACTGAATTGATGTTGTATACAGTCCGAAAGAGTTTCATAGCTGTGAGTCGCCGCTGGCATAGGCTACTATTTTAGCAACAGTAGTTCAGACCTGGAAGTACACCCAATCCTAACAAGAAAAACTGTGAGGCGGAGCTTGTCGTGGGAGATGGTCCCCGTGTGGTGCGTTTGAAATGATTTGAAATACGAAGTGTAAATTTAGAAAGTTCTAAACCGCTTTTCCATTGGGACAGTTTCTCCTAAAAGAGCACTTGAAGATATGATTGTTCTGACAGTACACTAAAGATTGACCGCTAGGGAATAAAGGTCTCTTATTCTA
>UZAN01041522.1:5770-21675 GCA_900618425.1 Echinostoma caproni
TTCGATGCTTTCAGGAGTTTGGTTTATGATGCGGAAGTGAATCCTTAGTTCCTTAGTTGCACAGAGTTAAGTAGAAATATTGGCTTCCGCTTTGTGAGTTGCTACACCAAACCACAAATTCCCTAGCAGACCCCAAAGTTTGGGAAGTATCATGAAAAATCAGCATTGTGCTCCTTTCGGTCCTTTTGGGGAACACACAACGGTCTAATTCTTCCGTGTATTATATGTATATATATATATATCGACATACAGTCGACATAAACTTCAAATCTGCCAAACAACTATTTGAACATATATATATATATATACATATATATATATATATATATGATAAGCCGGGGGCAGCAGCTCATCCAGAGACCACATTGCATACGCTTGCGACAAGTTGGAATCCTCTGTCAATAATAATTATTCTTAGTTAACGGTCCTTTACACTGAAAAGTGATCAGCGCACAGAATCCAAAACAGACTATATGATAACTACAATGTTCACATCGCCATAACGGAGTCCGATGATTTTTCTATGGGATTTATGCACCTATTTTATGTGCTTCTATATGCATCATAACTTTCACTTAGTTTGGTTAGGCATTTCATAATCTATAAAAACATCATCAGTGAAAATATAAGGGATTAATTAAGATATGAGTGTTCCATCATTTTATAATTCCATGTTGTTCTCATCCTTGACCCCACACATTCGATTCCTCTTTTAGTTCTTTTTGTACTCTGATTGGATAACTTTCTGCGATTTGCGCAACGTGTATTCTCATGCTCTCTAATACGGGCGCAATAAGCACCAATGATCACCGGGGTCCTTACATCGATCGATCGGAAGGAGTGGTTTCAACGAGGGCAGTGACGCTAGCTTAGCCTCATGTCTTGAGAATAGCATTTGAACTTTGACTGTGCATAACATTAGTGTCTTCACCACACGACTGGAAATATTGCAAACCACTGATCACACGGTCTTTTTAATTAAAAATATTTATGCTTGCCTTTTTACCAACTGATTACACAAATGTACAGTCAAATTTCAGTAATGGGGCCGCGACCGTACAAAAGCTTCCTAGGGAACGACGAAAATGAGGAGGATGGGTGGTAGCAGGACAGCTTGAACTCAGGACCACCAGATGGCTGTNTTCCAACCTTAACCAATGGACCAGCGACACATTCTGGTGTCAATTTGAGTACCAGTCCAGTAGATGGTGAAAAAGGTTTTAGTCAGAGCGCAAAACGGGTCAGAGAGAAAGTTGGTTGTGCATGTGTTTGGGAATGAGTGAGAGCGAAACGATGATGAGAAACAATGTTGAAAAAGGAACGCCATCGAAAAGTTGTAGGTTCATGAAACTCACAGCAGGAAGAAATAACGGCTAGTGTAGTATGTTCCAATCAGGGAGAAGACTCCAAGGGTTCGAACGAAACTATTTTGATGCCATACTTAGCAGCACTATAAGAATATGAAATGGTTAAAATACAAAATGGTAGTGTTACGTGTGGGTGCTGTTTTGGTCTTCGTTCAGTGTCTTTGTTGTGTCCGGATCTCGTTTGATCACAATATACACACAACAAGATATCACACGAGGAACACACGTACCTCAACGGCCACACTATTCGTCTAGCCTCACGAGTACGATTACAGCACAGATTGGACGCCACGAGCACTAGTAGCCTTCTCCCAGCTACGTAAGCAAGAACACAGTTCGTGCACAGCGAACGTGTATTCGACACACAGGAAAGCAAGTCAATTTACAAGTTTTACTCTCATGCTTATGTGTCTCAAAATGGCATCGATTAATGCGATAAAAGGTTATGCCAATCAAGTACAGTTAGCAAAGTTCGATCGATCATAAGTCACGGAGTGAGCGAATTTCAATCGATCACGGATCGGACGGACGGAGTGAATGTCTCCGTATGACGCGATATGATTGATTATTCTCCGCGAGATTGGTATTGATTCGAGGTGTTCCGAATTGCAGACACTCGAAAAATAGTCAGTTTTAGGTAAAAATAGTCTTTTTACCTAACAGTCTTGTATCACAATAGCAAGCGTCACGCAACTTGTACAGCCTGTAAAAGAAAAAGGAGAAAAAGTGGTTGTCAACGGCAATTCGGCATTCAATTACTGGACGTCAGTCAGTTTCGATTTCACACTACACTATCCCCTTCTCCTGAAAGCGTCGTCCTTGAAGTCCTAGAAAAACCCCCTTCAATCGGTACTTCTATTTCGACATCAAACTCTGGCGGGCTCGAATCGTTTTCGTTATTATTTTTCTCCAAGGTTGCGTGCAGTAGGTATGGTTTGAGTTGGTTGAAGTGTGCCAAGAAGAGTGGTGCCAATCCGACTTCCCGAATGACAGTTCGTTTCTGACACAACTCGTTCTATCACAAAGGGTCCATTCTTTTTCTTGTAGATTCGCTGGTACTCCCGGAGTTTTCTGTGTCTTGTGAATCCATACTCGATTGCCTGCTCACAACGGGGATTCAAAGTGCCTCTTGTCATAATAATCCTTCTGGTATCTCTGTGATGCTTCGAGATGGATGCGAGCCATCTGTTTCACTGTCCTTAGTGAGTCGATCAACTTCGATATGTATTCTGTGACCATCAGTGGCTAGTGGCTTATCATTGGCAGTCGGTTGTCTCTCTGAAGTCTTATCTCTCTGTCAGTCCACAGGAAGTGTGGTGTCCGGCCCGTGGTTCTTGCTATTATACGCTAGAAGGCAGTGTGGTCCCACTCCCCGGGGTTACTGTCTCTGGAGGCCTTCAGAAGGAATTTTAGCTCGCGGTTTGTTCTTTCCACTTGACCGTTGCCCTGAGGATGGTAGGCCGTTATTCTTGTCGTGTCTAGGCCTAAGGCTTTGCTTACTTCTCGTAGCAACGCACTTTTGAAGTTCGATTCACGGTCCGAGTGCAGCTGTCTGGGTGCATTGCACTAAATAATTGCGCAAAGGAGCAAAGGACAAGTAGTGGAGAGAAAAAATAAATCAAGAGTAATAGAAAAGCGAAGATAAACATGCTAGCAACTAGTATCATGGTGAAGGAGGAAATAATATCCAGTGATAGATGTTTCAGGATTTCGGAGGAAATGTTATTTCATGTTGAACCCAGATGTTCTCGTTTCTCAGTTTAGAAAGAATTCACTTTCCGCCGGAAAGAGGTAGAAAATCTTTTGAGGACTGATGCAGTCGAGTATCTTGCGAACGTATTTCGGTTAATTCATTTTTATAGGCGCGGTATCGTAAACATTATATGTTTTTAATCACTTGCTATCATCTTTCAAGCAAGTTAATGTCTCTATCTTCAAATACGAGTAACAGATTTGGATAGAATATTCTAACTGCAGCCTAACGAAGGGTTTTCACGGTTGCAGGGAGTTTTCGGGCATAGTTCTTGTCAGGGCTTGCCTTAATCAGAACAGTTCTTGCTTTTTAACATCAGATTCCCTCAATCACTGGAAGGATAGTTTAGGACCTCGGGCGCTGTTTAATCACAAGTTAGGCAGTACAGAAGTCGCTTGTTTGTGGTCGAGGTTTTATCCGATGGTATTTATCATTAACTGCTACTTGAAGAAGTTTACCGGCATGTCCCAATCTGCGATTACACCATAGTCTTATGTAGATCCAGCATCAGATATTTTCAACTAGCACTGCTCTTGATATGGAATATAAGCAACAGACTCCTCTAAACTTAAAACAATGGTGTTGATGTATAGGATTGATAACAAGAAATAGACAACCAAGATTTGAAGGACTGAGCTAACAGCTTTTTCACAGTCGGAAGGATGATCAATAAATCTTGTATGAAAGCCTTTTTTAATAAAACCTCCAAAATCCAGGTATTTTAAGAAAACATCTCTAGGCTCAATCTTTCCGGGTTGCTCAAATGAAAACGAATAATGCTCTTGGAAGTTCACGATTAACGCTTTAGGCTTTCTAAGGCGAGACCAACGAGACAACTGAGCAAGGAACCATTTCTCTCAGAATGTCGCGGATTAAGCTGATAGTGAACTTTTTGCGCTTTTAAAATCAAGATTTACATAATTTTTGTACTTTTCCTACCTCCGATGAATGTGCTGTCACTTCAAGTGACTACCAAAGCAAGAACACATTGTGGGGTTCATAGAGGAATGTGATTGGTGGATTCACTTGAGAATACAACGGATTTACCTGAGGCTGCAACAGTTTCACGTGAAGCTAGTTCTCCGGAGATTATCGATTTAACCATCTCTTCGAATATCATTTTTGTCCCTTCCTTTTTCGGCGCAAACCCCTGCACGGGGTATCACTAATCTATTGAATACAGGTTTAATCGAACGCCCTCAACATACAGTCTCCTGGTATGTCGCAACTCTAAGGATTCGCATTTTCCAACTTCCCACTTTTGGAAAACCCAAACCAACAGTATGCGTAATAACTCAGTTTCTGATCATGCAGTGTCGCACCCCTTAATATGTCGCAGTTCCTGATACCTACGCACTTGGTCGTTGATCGAGTTTCGGGACTACCATTGACCAGCCAACCTGCAATGTCGCACTCACCCAATGGCGTTTCACCTAGTGTGACGCGAACATGACACTGTTCACTGATTAGATAATCTTCCCGAGGAAGACACACCGATGACAACAATCGAAGACAGAGTCACTTGACTTCAGAATGTGCCAGCGTCTACCGATCAGAATGTGTTGGGAATGCTGAGTCAGACAAGTGCAACACACAGCTCTGTAGTCGAATCACTTAGTATTTTAAGAAAAACTGTTTACAGTGTTAAATCCCAGTGAACCACCTCATGGCTGAGAGCAGCATTTGTAAAAAGACAATCCAACTAGCACAAAGAATGCACATCATGACTCCAAGGCTTCCAAAATTTGATTTTGCTCTTGGTCAGACAAGTGCATTACTTTGTAGGTTTGTGGGGGAAGTTCGGTGGTACCATGTGATGCAGTGGACGAGTTTCGAGCTGGGTTACCGCAGTTGAACCATTGGATACGCTGACTGTGATGTATTCAATACAGATAAAACGGCTTTGTATAACAAGCAGCACCCAGAAAGAACATTAAATCTTAAAGGAAAAACTGTTTCTGGATCCAGGACCTCCGAAGAGACCCACGTTACTGCTTTGTGGGAGCATGACTGGAGAAAATTTATCACCGTAGGCAATTGGAAAATTTCAAACTCTACGATGTCTGTGAGGAACAGATAGAAAAAGCGTTCAGTGCACTAATAATTATTCAAAGAACCCATGGATGACTTCTGCATTATTTCACACTTGGTTGTCCGATGTCAAACGCAACAGGGTTTTCCAAAGACACTCTATATTACTATTTATAGATAACACCCCTTGCCATAACCAAGCCGCGGTATTCTACAATGCCAAATTGGTACGGCTGCCTCCGGATCAGGGTGTGATTTGGTCCTTTCGGAAACAGTTACTGGAATATGTTCGTGATAACCAACAAAGAGCACTGGACAGCTCTTCCGTCCTGTTTGGGACTCGTCAGCTGTGCGTACTTTTTGTGTCCCCATCAGGACTTGAACCGCGATCAGTCGGATTGGGACTTCAAACCCTTCCCCCTGAGCTGCACGGTCGATGGTTATCACCCTGTGCGAATGGCCCAACCAATTTAGAGTATCAAGCTTGGATTAGCCCAGTGCACTGTTGGTTATCACAAACATTTCCATCGCATCTAAACAGTGGGGAATTAACGATCTCCCAAGGAGTGAAACCCACACCGAAGACCGTCAAGAGTGCCTGGTGCCTCTAAACAATCGAATGGGCTAATCCCAGCTTGATACTCTAAGTTACTGGAATATGTTTTGTCTTTCAGTTCAGTTCAGTTCCTGTAACCATTACCCGTGCACTTTCGTGCGCCGGTTTTGGTTGCCTATTTGGATAAAATAACAGAATGATGATTAGAATGTTGAGAGATTTAGGCGGAAGGTAGTACATTTTCACAGACTGAAGTCACAAGAATAATGAGTAGATGCATGAGCATGTTTTGTCTTTGGTTGAAGATGAGCCAATTTAGCATGAAATCCGAAGTGGACATCCTCATGGGCTTGCATATGGTCAAGAATGCTTGGGTTTCTGTGCACCCGCACGTACTGATCGACCATTTCATAAAAGCTGGATTCAAACCAACAGTGAATCAGTCGATGATGCGATCTGATTGAAGCCTCTACTCACTGTGTCTTGATGAATGTCTTTCTGAAGAAGCCGCCTGATAAAGAATTGGGTTATTTAAATTTTCTGCATCAAGTCTCTTTTCTAGTCATTGGATGAACCCGTTTTGAATCCAGCGAAGCGTCGCAAAGAAGGACATGAATGTGGAGCTTTTAATGCGCCGGAAGTTATCTCAACTGGAGAAGCACTGAATCAGTTGAAGCTGTTTGCCTTGGCTAATGCTCTGGTTTCGGGTCCATTACTTGACTGTACATTTGATTTAACCAGCACTTTTGTGGATTTCAAAACGAGAGCCGGGGTGAGACAAACGACAACCTATAATTGCTAAAAATACACCTGTGTAAGCTTCAGGGTTTTTTCTGCAATTCTGTGGGGCACTCGAATGTGATCATTTTTGTTACAGTGGTCACCAAAGCCACGGTCATGCGGTCTGTCGTTGGGCTCTGTCGCACTGGCCTGCAAATGGGTGAAGGATAATCGCGATAGATTGGTATGCGGATGTGTGGAGTAAGATGTCAGATCCGAGCGATCGATAAAAGCCGGCATGCGGAAGCGACTGTGTGAATGAATGAACGATAATCGCACTTGTTCCTGCTAGGGCGCCGATGAAGATAGACAGGTCATTGGGTAAAGGTTATCTTAACCCGTGTCTGATGGGCCCCTCACTGTTTGAGCGATGCGTTGAAAGCGCATTTGTGAATCACGTGTTGAACTTGATCCGACACTTAGGTTAACCCACCCTGGTCTTAACGAATGCATCAATCGGCTTGAAAATACACTGGCAACAGCAAAGCGAACGAATGAATTAATCTCTACAGAGATAATGATACACATTTTCACCGGGAAATCATAAATAGCGAACAATCAGGTTTGGAATTTGGGAAAGATATATCAATATTACTGAGCATACTCCGTAATGGATATTTCACTTATGTTAGATGACGTGATTTCCTTCGAATGTGTTCCGTGTTCTCATTGTATTCGACCTGGTTCATTCTTGTTTTCGTCAAGTGGGTTAATATTGATGTTGTCATTATTATAACTAAAGCGGTTGTATGTTATGGTGGGCGCCATATACGAAATTCTGTGTTTAATCTAACATTCCAAAGGAATGGAGGAACACATGGAATTAATATGAATTAATTTGAACAGAAAAGATTCCTCTGAGGAAAAGGAAGTAAGTAGACGCTTGAAACTGAAAAACAGCTGAATACCGAACGCAATATACTAATATTAGACTGAGGGTATCATAAAAGATTTCAATTTCTTCGATACACAAAGGATACATAGAACGGTATACTGAAAGTCCGTTATAAATAAACAGTACATATTTAAAATCATTGAGAAAAAGTAACGGAATTGACGTACTTTTCATCGATCCGGTTTATTTTGTCACAAAACTCCTGGTCGACTTTTCATACTATCTAATAACATCTACTACTGACTAACATGCTATGTCTCAGTTACTGGAATTTACCTTATTTTTGAATTCCCGAGGGGTGCGACAGCACGAGATTGACTGTACCTTGTTCTGCTCCTTGACTTTGTTCATGTTAAATTATTTTCCATTCCGAAAGTTTCTTTGTTGTTATTGACATTTTTATTTATTTTTGCAAAGATCAAAGTTTGCTTTTTCTTCCCGGTGTAACGCAATTTCGCGCAAAGCCGTCGAGTTCATTCGAAATCGCCTTTTCGTCTTCACCTTGTAGTTTAGTGGATAACTGATTACCTGAATGTATAGCTACCGATGTGTGCTTATGTAAAAATACCACTTGGTTTCCTAATTCCACTGCATTTCCCCGTCGTTGACTCGAACCTTCTTTATTAGATACCTTTCTTCAAGTGATATACTGTTTCTTTTTTGATCATTGCTTTCAGTAAAGTATTCAATTAATAACCCATAGGCCTATCATATTCAAGTGCTATCATCAGAAAGCCTCATTGAGCGATGAGATTTACCTTTTTTGAATGTAGGTCCTGAAACAGTTTACAGAACAACTTGAGTCGTCTTGAACAATGAGACCACGATCATTCTCATTCGAGACATACGCAATTTGTTGATATCCTAGGAAGTACGAAAACCGAGTTTTGTGAAGAAGAGATACGATCATATATTTTGTTCCATTGAATTAGATGTCGTTTTCGATCGATCATTTGTAAGCAGCATTAAATGTTCTCTGAAGTGCCAGCGAGTTCTCGGATTTTGTCAGTGTTTTTCATATTTTTGCATCATCTGCAAACATTAACGTTTGTGGCCCCAGAAGTTCCTTTAGGTAGTTTAAAAAAACCCAGAAAATGTTGAGGGCCAAGCACGGATCCCTGTGGAACTCCTCGGGCTACGCTGATAGGATCAGAAATTGACCCAGAAACCCGAACTGTCATGGGGCGTTGTTGAAGAAATTCTTCCATCTCACCCAGTGCAAATCCCCGAATTTCATAATTCTGTAGTTTCCTCAGCAGTATTTTGTGGTTCACTCGGTAGTTTAGTGGATAAGTAACTACCTGAAGTTACAGCTCCCGTTGTGTGCTTGTGTAAAAACACCGACTATTTTCCTAATTCTACCGAATTTTCCCGTCACTGACTTGAACCTTCTTTAGTAGATACTTTTCATCAAGTGATTTACTGTTTATTTTTTAATCATCGTTTTCAATAAAATATTCAATCGATAAACTATAAGTCTATTGTATTCAAATGCTATCATTAGAAAGCCTCATTGAGCGATGAGATTTACCTTTTTGAATGTAATTCACAATACCAAATATCTAGTGTCAGTCAACTGTGGACAACAGCACGGTAAGTTTGAAGATCTGAGTAGCTTCCACTGAGTGTTTTTATTCGTACCCACTGAATGTTTTGCAGACTTCCGTAATCCGATCAATAGTTAACAATGTTTCCTATCAGCGTGACCTAGTTCACCATCTCCCACTCTATTGCACATCCACAGATATCCACCCAAGATCGGCAGTGGGAGAAGCAATGTCCCATCAAATTGTTTTTGCTCTCAAAACGATAAGTGAGACCACCATCCTCACATCTCATGGGTTCTTGATATCCTCTCCTCCGTGAAAAGAGAATGCTATAGGTGACATATCACCGTCCAGTTTGGAACATTCAATCCTCTTGGTAGATGATATTCTTCGTGAATTCTGCCATTTGGTAATTGAGTTTGGTTGGTGCCAGTGACTCCGCTTTGCTCACTTCTGCCAGGAACGAAAGCGGTTATGCGTGGAACAGCTGTTTGAAACGGAAACCATAAAGTTGTGTGCGATCAAGCATAAAATTGTCGAATTCAAACAATTCAAGGTGCATGAGCTTCGAGGTCGGTTTGCCCAATTAGAAACTTCTAATTGATGGTGTTGCAGAGAAAAGACAGAAAGTTCAACAGATGAATGAAGGGGAAATCGCAGAACATAAAGCGAACTTGGAGAAACTACTCGCGGAGATCGATGCACTTCAGGCCACGTCGGACAGATTAACCAAGGAATTGTCCGACTTGAGGTGAACAATTTTTCAACGTGTATACAATTTTATTTTCGGGACAATGGTGACTTTGTTATGAGATGTAAATTTTTGATACATAATCAGGGACACCATGAAACTTGTTTCAAGCCTAGCGAGTTTCATCGATTTTCCAGCACATCTAAAGTCCCCGAGGTTGTATTATGTAAAATCAACCCAAGATTCATGTAAAGGTTAGAAACAGAAAAATTCGTCTGTACACACTTGTTACAGTTCTTGACATGGATGAAATGTAAACACTTTTCTTGGTGAGTTTATGTTAAACATATTTATTTAGCGTACAAGCATTCCCAACGCACCGGTGTACACATATATTTAAATTGGTACCTTTACACTGAAATTTATGTTCAAACTAATGTAGATGAGTGGAACATTACAGGATGAAGGAAGCTCGCTTGGTGGCCGAGAACGAGAAGAGAATTATCGACCTGAATCACTGTTTATCGACCAAGGCTCAGCGGCAAGCCCATTTAAACGATCTCCGGGAAAACGCCCATGAAGCAAACACAAAGGTGATGCGCAATTTATATCCGCCTTATTCTCTCTCTTATTTCGACCCTTTACTTTCAAACTGTTTTTGTTTAATTTTCCGAAACCGTTTTGATATAATTTACCTATACATCAGTGCTTCGTCAACTCCTGGTGTAGACTGCAGTGAAAACTCCAGAGATTGTTATTCCGGTATCAGATACTCATGATCCGATTCAGGGGAAAGCAATTTCGACAACAAATGCTTCCATGCTTCCCATTTATTGGATTGCATTGTGACAGAATGGTAGCCAAGTGGTATAAACTTAATCACATTGGCCTGGAGTTATCTCTGCCAGTTCCAACTCCAATTCCATGTAATCCCTTAAACGTTGGCCTCTCGTCTGCTGAAAGTTAGCGGGACAATTGTAGGCCAAATAAAGAACTGTAAAAAGATTATTTCAGACACAATGTTTTGGTTAGTTCATTGGATTTGGGTCTTGTTAATCATATTTCTCGGAGGTAAGAGAAGCGTTGATTCCATGTCGAGAATTTTTCAATTTGAAGCCTATCAGGAACACAGAAAGTACGTAATGCTGACAAGGCCCCAGGTTGCGTAGGCCACGGCGACTGAATTTTCTTGGGTAGTTCACAACCGAAGTCTTCGATTAGCCAAAGCCTGACCTACAAGGCAGCGGGGCGGTGTGGGAAAACCAAAATCCACTGGGGGCCATTGTCCAGTTCACCGGATCATACGATTTTTAGACGAGATCAAACGCCCAAAGAGCCCAATTCACCTCGATGCCCAATTGAGCCGGTGACCACTGCCACAAACGGGAACATGTGTGTGTGGTTTGTGCGTCTCTTCTTGGTTGGCTGAGAATCACATCATAAAGATTATTGTACGTGATTTGTTTAGTACACACTCTGAACGCAGACGTGTGTCAAAAACATACACGCGAGGCCTCAATAAGTATCTTGATCAACTTTTCAGAAAAGGGGAAATGGTCCCAATGGTGTTTTTTGACATATCGTACCTCACTGTCAAGTCAACAAATCGATTTTATTATCTCCTTGGGGATACATTGCTCATTTGCTTCAAAATCACTGTTTACTATAGTAAAATGGGAAGTTAGAGAGAAACGGTAGAGAAGAAAAGCGTAAAGAAACCCTGTACACACATAAACGACTAAGCGAATTCAGCCGGGGCTTTCAATGATGAAATGATTGTTAGTAAGAATCTGTGCAATGTACGGTATTAAAGAGGACATGTGTGTTATTGTGCATGCTGGTTGTGCTTTTGCTTGAATGAAAAGGATGATGCAAAGATGCATTTGCTAAAATCTGAATAAAGAGGGTGAGTTGGATCAAACAGTATTCTGGAAGAAAGCTTCTTGCAAGCATTAATGTGGTGTGAAATTGAAAGGCATACAATATGTTCGCGAGACATGCCACCGTGTTAACACAGATGATTGATGGACCCGCGTATGAGTCTGCAGTCATTGATAAGAAGACCGTGCTAGGTAAATGGGATCCATGAAGCCAGTAGTGAAGGATGCAAGAGAAGACAAAACGGTTTACTGAGTAGTTTAGGGTACATATCACTTTAAAATGGACAGCGTAAAACGTTCGTTTCCTGACTTTGGGAAATGTCTCGGTGACATGAGTAAACCATGAAAGGTCACGGGAAGTGGCAACTCCGAGCTATTTGATGAAGTACTTTCATAAACTTGTGTTTGGTTGATAACGACACTCTGGCTAGGATTCATTAGATTACTGTATTCGTCACTCTTTAGCAATGAAATTAAAACATCTGTAGACCGGAAGGGATGCATACACAGGTTGCAATGGACAGGCAGTTGGGAAGCCTTGGAACGTTACGCATGAGTTCAGGGTCCTTGCAGGACTATGGGAAATTCATGCTATACACAACATTATCCGCATATTTAATAAGTATACACCCTAAGAATCCCATTTATTCTGAACCGGTCAGAGGTGGTTCTTATCCAGGATTGGTTTCTAGCAAAAAGAACTAATTATGAAAGCTCCAAGAAAATAACGCGTCATCAAAGATGCTGTGGTGAATGGAAAAGGAATGCTGATTTAAAACTTGTTTATTCCGCATGCCAGTGTCAGCTTTGTGGACTCTTCCGCCGCTCCGCTACCAAAGTCAACGAAGGTTGGTTTGAGGGCTGTAGTCAGAGCATGCAGCAGACCACTAGATAGTCGTACAATTTCTTTGATTGATTTATCCATTGTAAGGGTAGGTATCTGGGTGGTCGGATTACAGACCTATTGGACGTGACTCATTTCTAGTTCGTCTTATTGCCTAATCGAGCCGGAGACAGTGTTTTCAGAAGTTATTGAGAATTGATCAAAATTTTTACTTCATAGGTATAAAAGATTCGCAAAGACGGAGAGGATTCTACACACTCCTCGGATGAAAAGTAACCTGGATCGAGATATTTCATGAGATATTTCTGGATTGATGAAAACTCATACTTAATGAGGAGCAAAATTACAAATCAACCAAAAGTTGAATTTTCTAACCATATCAACCACAACTTGGTTACGAGTTGATCAGCCGTTGCTAATTGACACAGATAAGTGTTGAAAAAAATGCAGATTTGTTGAATGAATCCATGGAATATGTTATGGTTCTTCTCCACACTTCCTCCTCTATGAATCAAATGGTATCGGAAAAAACAGATATTGTTTGACAAAGGTTCCGATCAAAGTACAATGTTACGGAAGGAATTTCCGATGATCCCAAAACAGACTATCTATTCGTCTCTCTCGCTTTCTCTTTGAATGCTAGTGCGATGAAGTGTCAGCCAACGTGAACAAAATCAATGATGCATTGAACAAGGAGCGGATCGAAAAGCGTCGCCGTATTGTTAAAATAGAATCAGATCTGGTGAGTTCAAATAAAGATAGATTGATGGCTATTGATCGGGCACTATTTATGCTCCCAAGAAATTGCTCGTGTTTCTGCCTGGTTTTCAGAGTGGATGTATACCTAGCAGTGAGATGCAGTTCTCAAGGCCCAGTAACCCTAGGTATCCGTGTACAGTATGGCTCTATTAAAAGTATATTACAGAATTTGTGACCAACCACCTTTCCTCACTTCAAATGACGACAATTATGTTCATTAAAATATATCTGCTGCATCCCGTTTGTTAGGGTTAACAACCATGTAGTGAATTGCGCAGTGTATCTATCTGCAGTAGAAATACATGCAGCCAGTCCATGGGCCTAGTTGTAGGCAGGCAGGTAGGCTAGCAACGGGTACATGCGTTACATAACACCCGAAAGAGATCAAGCGGGGCATTTGAAAGGTCAACAAATCAATCTGCGCAGAAATTCTGGTACTAACCCTTGGTTGGCTGGAGCGGATCGATACTTAAACAGAATAATTCCGCTGATGTGCGTGCGTGTGTGGCAGCAAGCAGTATCGATCAATCAATCCGTCCACAGACATGCATGGAGAATTTATCAACTATTTTCAGACCACAACAGTATCCAAAGCTTGAAACACCCTCAAATAAAAGTCCGCAACTATCAGTTTCAGTGTTTATAACCCTCAACCTTTCACTTTCTCGTAGGTATTCTGGTTGGTGTATTTTGGGTAGCCTATACGGAGGAATGAGTAAAAGGAGTAAGTAGAAAGTCAGGAGTTAATGTCAAAGTGAAAATAGGGTACTCAGCGAGACTAAGGTTGCAAGAATATTGAGTGGATAAAATAGCACCACAGCTTACGAAGCTCAGCCACATTACTTAGTATTACTAACCATCGATGACGCCGATCCCGAGGTCCTCAACCGGAAAGTTTAAAGTGACCTATCCTGCGAATCTCATGGTCGAAGTTTTCAAATCTCCATGCTAGATTATTTTGACCACGTTTAACCTTCTTTCACTCACTACCTGACCTAGTAAACATAGCACGTCAGAGCAATCCGTTTGCTGACATACATAAAACACCCCAGCCAAGGTGGTCCATGAAGATCGAGCACTTGCTTCAATGTACCACCTAAATTAACTAAAACTCTTCATCTAGCCAAAAGTATCCAACAATCATTAATTTATTGATTTGCGTTACAAGAACCACGTACCCGCTGTTGTCACTTATAGATGGGTGTATAGAAGTAGTGACTAGTGTTATGTAGGTTCAATTCCGTCGCCTAAGGGCACGTGATATGCCTGCGTCACAGAAACTAGCGAGTGAATGATTAACTTGTACTGGACACAACACAACTCATTGTTCGTTCGGATAATGAACAGCTAGAAATGCATTCCTTTGGGTACATCACGCGTTGATCTCAAGATTGATTCATTGCAGATATTCGTTACTCAAATAATACAGCAGTACTATTGCACTGTGGCACGCTATCTAGAATAATTTGTTCAGATCAGCCCTGGTGAACATTTTACGCCTACCAAGTAACTGCACACCAAATCCTTTTTATTAACCACATTTCTTGACTTCTGTCTATTGATTCAAAAGACTAATAAATATTTGCTCTTCCTATCTTCGAATTGCAGACATGCTTCCTCCTTCAGTTTCATAGAAACCAAATTTCGTTCTGTTTCAATTCACATTTGACCCANGAGATTAACTTTGATAAGAGCCAAACCGGGTCCACAATAGTTCATATCGGTATGGTTGACTAGATGACTTGAGGACTGTGAAAACTGGTCAGAGTGTGAAGAATGGCTTATCCGAAAAGCCGGTCTAATCGGCCACTCGTTAGTCAAGTAAGTATTATGCTTGTGTTCTATCTATGAAATCTGGGGTTGAATGGTCAGTCAGGTCGAAGAATTTGTGCTACTGATGAGACCCAACCAGGCCGAAACAGTTGTACACCATTTCTTAGTTATCTAGTTCGTCCTTTATTTGCTGTGCTCAAACCAGCATGATCCAATACTCCACCATCATGTACCAAATCAATTCCGCCAATGTTATTTTCTTCAAGGCTACCTACAAATCTCAAGACTCTTGTGATAATGATCAAAATGAAACAAAAGATCATCATATTAATGAGTGTTTTACAACTCTTTTTTGGTTATAGACAAATATTACAAACCAAACAAAGGTACAAGAACGAAAAAACACGGAGCTCATGGGGTCAGTCGACAAATCGTTAAACAAATATCTACGATCTTCATTTATTTTATCATTCTTTTGACTCGCAGTTTAAACAGTAAATAAAAAAAGATTTAAAAGGGCTAGGGACATGAAATGTTATGTCGTTTGGTTTGTATAAACACATATGCCGTTCAAAACCCGTGCACAGCACAGCCGTCCCCATTGAGTCCTATTGGAGCACTATCCGAGTTCGATTGCACCCAAAAAGGGAGTCTTGAAATGGGACTTCAATAGGACTCGGGTTTGATCCGAATGGGGAGGGGAATCACCGTGACGACTGTTTTATACTTTAATATCCAAATATAATAATGATCCCACTAAACGCATACCCACTTTAGCTAATTTGTAACTGATATTTGTACGCAAATCTTGGTTTCTTAAACCCATTCGAAACCTGTGTAAATGCAACGACTCATTTCCTATCGTACTCTGTATAATCGTTCTGTTTCATGCACCCAGTTCCCTTCAACATTTTCATGAGAGCAAGAAGAGGCCTCGTGTTGAATTCAACTATATCGTGGTTATCTGATTAGCTACGTATACACATTCGGATCCCAAAGGCCAAAGGTCAAAGTGTCGAACCAAATTGA
>UZAN01041522.1:23034-56891 GCA_900618425.1 Echinostoma caproni
CTTGTCCGTGTCATTAGACAGCACTGTCACTTTCGGAGTAACCAATTCTGGTACCATTATGGAAACTAAATGCGTTTTTCAAAACCTTTTAACGACAGCTTGCCTATTTAAGCAAACAGTGATAGATTTTCATACTCGCTCGGTTTCATTACCAGCATTGGGGCAAAATAATTGGTGTAGTGGATCGAACAAATCTTATGAACCAACAAGAAGAGCCACATGGACTATGGTCGGATGTGAGAAATTGTGACTCATGCACTCACAAAACAAGAAATAAAATTGGCTGATTTAAACAAGCCAAGGGACTATATTATATGGTGAATGAGAAATGAGTAACAAGCAACTTACAATTTTTGCACGAACCTGACGGGACTCAACTGGGATCTAAGTATGACTATGATTAGGTACGAGTCCCGATGGGTCTCCAATGTGACTCGATTTGGAATACCAGTCCTTGCAGGCTGAGCTGCTATTGCGTAAACTGGGAGTCCACAAAACCAATCCTATATGAACGGGAGGATGTTGGTCCACACGGTTCGTTTGATTGCATTGACCGGTGCAATTGAAATGGTTGTACTCTGAAGTCGATGAAATAATCCGCACGGTCTGAATAACTTCCGCATGAACTCATTTATGTGTATGAAAACAGCACAGATAGCCGAGAAAATGAACTGTGCAACTGGTTTGAAAGTGCCGGTGGTTTTAGACAACAATGCGCTACTTTTCCGTTCATGGTTGATTCTACAATATATGAAGTGGGGAAGAATATCCTTAGTGGTCTTCATATTGCTGAGAAGTCGGAGAAAATGTACACAAGAGAATTACTGCTTCGGCAGTTACGTAATACCTATTGGACTGCGTCTCTCACAAAGTCAGTCCAGTCGGAGTGAACTGATTTCACCTTAAATTGATGTAGGCAATTTTGAGTGAACCATCTTCTCTCATCAGGAAAGTTTATTTATTCCCTCAGTTGTCGACCGAATGAACGAGCCCGGCGTTAATCGATCTCCGTCGTTCCGGTAAAAAGCGATACATGTCGAGAATTATGAACGTTTCTTCATGCTCAGGTGATGTTTGAACGGTTGGGTTCAGCCTAGGCATTAATGTGCAAACTTCTATGAAGTTAAGGTTAGCTGGAGTTACAATACTTTTTTATAGTTAATACGACTGCCTTTATGCTTGGGACGTAGAGAAGCACAGTTAACAAGATAATCAACAATGGTAACGAATATACAGAAAGAACTAGAAATATTTCAGCCACCCAGCAAAACCAAGTCTGAACGCATTTACAGACTTTTAGATATAAATAAGATTATTTCATTGTAACTTCCAGATTGATTACCGCATTATGTCCATAATGTCAACGCCAACGACCTGACACCCACACCTGACACATACAGCTTATTTCTTCTCTGCTCAGTTTCACCGCATGTTTCTCATCCTTGATGCGTCATTTCTAATCCACATAGCAAAAGTGCAATGGCCAATGGAACCACAAGAATGAAGCTTGTTTGACGATGTGCAGTTGTACGGTATTGAACAGCAGTGTTTTGGCGCATGGTAGATGAATGACGATCATCTAGGTGCTGCATCATGTACTCGTCGTTTCTTGACAAAATGAGTAAGTACTATGAGGTACTATACCTTCTGACTTAGGCCAAGCCAAACTACCCACTTAAAGATTGCTATCAAAATTGACTGATCACTGGAACTTATTGGTAATGCCTGGTTCAAACAACGCCGGTATGGTCCCAGGAATAAATCAGTTATTAGTAGAAGTGTCCCCGATCAAGTGCATCACAAATCATTACTCACTGATTTTCGTGAGCCTCATGGAGGTCAAACTTGTTCATGTTCGGCATCGAATATCAAGTGCCCTGAGTCCGAATTCCCGCTACTTATGCATAAAGTGATACTTGTCTAGGATCCCAAATTTTGGATTAGTATGTTCTGCAGATAAGGACACCACCTATCTTCCATTCTATTCAATTGATGAGAGATTTTGTTGGCGAACACATGTTAAACACAATGGTAACAGTGATCAAGATCTCTTTTCTATCTGGCATACATCAATCTGGTCAACTAGATTCTCAAAGTTCAGGGACCAGTTAGAGCATCCGTTGCAAAGAGTTCAATACCGTGTGTCAATGCGGGTTATTCGGAGACATACGTAGCACACCATGAGCGAACTGGATTGGTATACATCACAATGAAATCATGCCCACCTGTCCAGTTTTCCCAATCTATTTGTTCAACTGGGCTTATAAGTAGGTCCTTTAACATCGAAACCTATAGTTTTTTCTTCTACGGGGAATGGCCATGTCTCTACACCATACAGTGTGGTATGGGCTACGTGGCTAAAATATACACTCGACGCTTCCCAGACAGCAAAGTGGCTAATCAAACCGTGGTTGTTTTTCGTAGGGCGAACTTAAAACGTTCAACAAGTGAGAAAGAGATTGTACCGTTAATGCCTGATGATGTGTGCTCAATCTCTGGGCATTTCAACTTTTGAGTTTCCCCCTCTCTCCGAACACCAATCTTTTACTCTCACTATTAGGCTTTACAAAGAAACGTTGACTGCGTGGGATGACGCGAATGCCCAACTACAATTTACCTCATCCAAATTGGCTAAACAGCGAGCAATGCTGCGGGATTTGCACAGTCAACAGGAACAGCTGACTCAGGACGTGAAAAAAACGAACGCGGAGTTGGACATTGCAAACGCACAGAAGTCAGTTTTCCCAGAATGGTGCAGATTATAATTATATCATATCACATTTCATCTGATTTGGTTCTCTGGAAATACAGTTTAATTGTGTCATAAAAGACAGGCAAAATTCCGTCGGGAAACTCGTCCGAATCCCGTTGACAGCTTTTGTCGCACGCTAATGCTGGGTCATGTAATGATCTCCGTGCCGTTTATTCTTTCCAAGCTCAATGATGCTCCATGAAGAGAATGATTGATAGATGTGAGTAATATACATAGAGTCGAAGGAAGACTTTTGGTCGATAAAGTATGAATTTATCTGTGTGGTATACAGACCTTCAAACAGTAGGGTGGACGGGCTTGAACATCTTACCTCATAGGACGTTATCTCCTGGTTTTCATTAATAACAATAGAATAGCGCTAACATACCAGTTTTTGCATATTTTGTATAGACTAATAGTCCGCTTAGTAGTCGTAGTGAATGCCAGAGACGAAGGAGCACTGCTCTAACTTGAAAATAACTATCGGAGAGACCCGATGGAAGACAAAATATAAGGTGTGCTTTTGAGGTCTTTCAACCGCCTCTGTAACCTATTGGCACTGAAGCACCGAAAACGCAGGCTCATCTGTTAAATGAACTGATGCGAATCACCCTATTTTTCAATGTTTTACTTACTGTTTTACTTATTGAATATGCAATCACAAAATTATTACATCACGGCGAGGAAGAACCACATTTCAGCAGGATAACATGAATTCAGTTATTTCGGGTACTCTCAATCAACTGCATACGTACAATGACAATCAAGGTTATAAAACAACAACAAAGGTTATGGGACAAATGAAACACATCAATTGGGCCAATCACAGGACAGGGGCAAAGGTCACACAGTCAACCACGGCGAATGAACACATGACGGGGTTCAGTCTTACCAAGGCAGGGCAAGACTGGCCACAAAGTCTAATTGTTTACACAAATTGGGTTTAAGCCGTCGAATGGCGGAGGCTTCAGCAAACTGAAGTAGACGATGGTGTTGTTGTCTACTTATGATCCTAAAGGACTTGCTAGGCTCCACACACAAGTTGCAGTCTAATATGTGGCGAGTAATCGAGCTTTTAAAAACTTTACTACCGTTCAATATCCAAAATCCACTGGGATTCTCTCCGGGAACTTCGTCGAAATGAAAATGTGGTCATCTTAAGACCGGATAAAGGATCAGGTGCAGTCCTGTTGAACAAGCAAGATTACATCGAAAAGATGCTGTCTATTCTATAGAATGGTGCCCGTTTTGTAGAGGAAAACTCGAAACGGGATAAAACTGCAAGCGTTGAACAGAAAGTAACAAGCATAATAAAACAAATTGTTTCAAAAGGCTTGATCGATAACAAAACTGCATTTTCCTTGAAGCCTCGTGGGTCACGCCTTCCCCGTCTTTGTGGTCTCCGAAAGATTCACAAGGATGCTGTTCCGCTTAGGCCGATTTTGTCGATGGTTGGTGCACCGCATCAGAAACTGGCTCGTTGGCTATCGAAGTTAATCAAACCCATTCGTGACAAACTATCAATCTGCAGTTTAAAAGACTCCTGGAGTTCGTGGAGAGAGTTGGGAATCTTAATGTCTCCGGTAAAAAATGCTTTCCTATGATGTTTGTTCTCTTTTTACGAATGTCCCAATCGAAGAGACCATTGACATAGTGTGCCAGCACGCCCATACAGTGAACTTTCCACCAGATCTACTTAAATCTTTGCTTCTATTGTGCACAAAAAACGTACAGTTCTCTTTCAATGGAAAGTTATACAGACAAACAGATGGTGTGGCAATGGGTAGCCCACTTGGACCTGTGCTAGCTGATATATTTCTGGGGCGCTTAGAGACCACAAAACTTCAAGAGTCCATAAAAAATCTCATCTATACACCCGATACGTTGATGACACGTTTGTCGTTGTTGAAAATGTCGATCAAGCAAATCAACTGTTGGAGGACATGAACAGCTGCCACAAGGATCTTGAGTTTACAATCGAGCACGGATCGGGCGACACTTTTCAATTCCTCGATGTACACCTAACGAGTAGAGAAGATGGTAAACTGAACCGCTCCGTGTTTCATAAACCAACACAAACCGGTCAGTATTTGAACTTCGAAAGTTACTGCCCTATAACTTACAAGCGTGCCCTCGTTTGTACTTTATTCACACGAGCTCGTCGAATTTGTACAGAAGAGTCCTTGGACAGCAATCTTCTTTCAGTTCAGTCGACTCTACTCGAAAATGGATACCCCCTGAAGTTCATCAAAAGGTACGCAGAAGACATAACAATTAAACAAAAATACCCAATGCCCGCCAAAACGAAAATTTACCTGACCATCCCGTTCAAAGGAGACGAAAATGACAGACGTCTCCAGCGACGAATAAAACGAATAACACACAGCACATTTCATGCAGGTTCACTAATCATTCTGCACAAAACCAAGCGTCTGCTCATGGAATCGAATTTGGACAGGCCTGATCCTCAAGTTACCTCCTCTTGTATTTATCTATTCGAGTGTACTTGCGGTAGCAAGTACGTTGGACGAACTGAGAGAAGGCTGTCCGCAAGGATTTCCGAACACATCCCGAAGAATCTAGCGTTGAAAGGAAATAAAGTTTTTAAAAGCTCGATTACTCGCCACATATTAGACTGCAACTTGTGTGTGGAGCCTAGCAAGTCCTTTAGGATCATAAGTAGACAACAACACCATCGTCTACCTCAGTTTGCTGAAGCCTCCGCCATTCGACGGCTTAAACCCAATTTGTGTAAACAATTAGACTTTGTGGCCAGTCTTGCCCTGCCTTGGTAAGACTGAACCCCGTCATGTGTTCATTCGCCGTGGTTGACTGTGTGACCTTTGCCCCTGTCCTGTGATTGGCCCAATTGATGTGTTTCATTTGTCCCATAACCTTTGTTGTTGTTTTATAACCTTGATTGTCATTGTACGTATGCAGTTGATTGAGAGTACCCGAAATAACTGAATTCATGTTATCCTGCTGAAATGTGGTTCTTCTTCGCCGTGATGGAATTCGTTAAGGGAACTGGATGTAAAAAGTTATTAGGAATTGAGAAACCGTTCAGGAAAAGGCTGTCATACAGCAAATAAGTCTCGCAGCGGTGGTGGACTTGAAACACGCGTCCTCCGGGGTGATAATCTGGTGACCGTTACCACCGGGCCAGTACCGCACAATGGGACCGTTTTGTTGAAGTGATTTATTACCCGGTTTTCGCGTCCAACTATTGCATACATCTACTGATCAAGCGGTACATGAATTCATTTTCCGGTCGTGAGTAATGAAGTCCTCTCGACAACCCGGAAAGTTTATTCAAGCTGGCGTGTCCGCAACAGCCCGTTTGTTCATGAAACCCATCTGTCAGCTGTGGCTGCGAACGCACTTCCGTATGTGTAGTCCAGATAGCCAGGAAGGAAACACGACAAGAAAGCCCGATATCGGTTTGATATTTCTTTTTTTAAGATACTGTATTTAGATCAACTCCTTTTGATTGTTTACATGCATCAGACACTATTGAAGGTCCTGCGTGTGGGTTCCACTTCTACGAAGATAGAGTCATCCTCTCAGGAATTTTACCGCCGACCGTGTAAATCGGGAGTAAAGATTTCAACTCCCAACCGGAGTCACACCTGGAAGACAAATAGTCCGCACTACCAACGAGCCCCATGCAACACGAAACCATTGAGTCTTCAATCACAGTGATTTCCGTTGCACACTTATGCATTTAGCTGGTGGTAAACGAACGAAATCCCGAGTAGTGAAACTCATCACAAAGATCTTCGACAGGGGCTGGATATTTGGATCAGTTATATGTGTAAATCCCAATAAGATAAATTAACAAAAGGAAAGAACAGTGATCATCTAATTTCATCAAGTTTTCTTTTGACTCAACGTATAGAATCTTCATAGGGAGCCTTTTCTTCTGTCAGCTACGGGCAAGTTTAGACAAGACGATATGATATTGTACCACTTAGCCAATTTGATTAGAAATCGTTCCAGTTTCGAAAGGCACCTTCAGATTTAGTCTAGACGAATAGAAAATTAGACAGCTGGCAGATATTATTTTTACTTCCTTTTATTGAATATACAAAGATACGATTTTCAGTAAGAAGGAAGCGATCAATCAAAGGGTTGCCATTCAACGCACAATGAGGAAAAGTCAGTCGGTCGTCGTGGGTTTCAAACTCACATTCCCGGGGTGATAATTTGGTGATATTACCACCGAGCCACCACTGTAGAATAGTAACGAATAGTTGCTGCCACCAATGTCCTCCTTTTGTTTGTAAACTTCACTAGATGTTTATGTTAGGTGTTGTCTGGGCGTATTATAAAAGTTTCTCACAGGCTGCAAAGCATTCGGAGGAATTCGATCACCGCAAACTATGATTACATTCTGATGCGAGTGAAGTTAAATCGGTTTTTTAATAAACTCATCACAGACGAACAAACAGAAGGCACTGAGAACAATAGCGTGACGAAGGAACTCATTTTCAGTTATTCGTAATCATGTGATTACACAACATTAAATATGAGTAACACCAAACAAAATCAGGGAAGGAGAGATCCGAGCCCTAATAGGTCAGTGTGCATGTGTGCTTGTGTAAAATTGATCATGGTGTCAAAAGTTCGAGTGATTGCACACATCGCAGACACCTTTATGACCAAACTTGAGAACGACCCCACTGGAGCATCGTATCAGACAGCGTACGCTATACAGATGATACGTTGGTGATATATTATGCATAGCAGATACAATCGGTTGCCTGGAGAGTTCAATAATGTCTATCCGAACGTAAACTTTACTTTAGAAAAAGAAAAGGACAATAGTCTAGCTTTTCTTGATGTACTCATAAGACGCCGCAACCATAGTTCCGTTCAGTTATCGGTGCATAGGAAAGCAACGTGGAATGGACAGTTTATCCATGTCCATAGTTTTGTTCTTCTTCAGAAGAAGAGAAATCTCATTCACTCGTAGATTCAAAGAGCGAAGAAAATACGCATGACGGATACCATCGACAGCGACTTTCAGTTCTTACGTACTGTTTTTGTCCAGAATGGCTACCCCAAACGATTTATCAATAGGCCAATGCTAGAACACGAGGAACGGTCAAAGGAACTAGGAGCATTGAAGAAGTCTACCTATATGCATCTGGCGTTGAAGGAAGACACGAAAGTGGAAATCTTTGAAAGAAAGTTCCCAAGTGCAGTGGACAGAACATTTCACACTGCTTAATCAAAAGCTGCGTTCAAATTTAAACCGATTGTGTTTCCGACTACGGGACAGTGCCAGCTTCTACAGCCTGATTCTGTGTACGCATCCACCTAGTCCTGTGGAAGTGGGTAAATTGGCCGAACGACCAGGTACTTATCTGATCGCTTTCGCGAACACCTCCCGGCTTGGCTGAGGACTGGAACAATTACGACAACCGCGAGCGTTGTGTCCGCATCTCGTTGAGTCGCATCACTCGGTGAATGTGGGCATTCCGAAACGATTTACAAAGTTCAATGTAGGCAATCAAGAACAGTGAAGCATCGTATATTAGCCACGGCCGGTGTAAGTATTCATATTCACAAAACCTGCTTTGTGCGTCCGGAAGAAATTTGTGCGAACGCTTAACCTCCCCGGGCCCACTTCATCCACTCCAACACGTGTACAATCACTTGAACTTTTGACACCATGATCAATTTCACACAAGGACACGTGCACACGTGATTGGAGCGGGAGCTGAACCATTGGCACTCGAATCTACCATGCCCTTTTTGCTTGTTATATTTAGTGTTATGTAATGGCCTGATCACGAATAGCTGAAAATGAGCTTGTTCGCCACGTTGTTGTTCTCAGTGTGTTCTTTGGGACTAATGAAACGTTTGAAACGGAAAGCAGAATAGCCAAGGGGCGAAACGAAAAATCATAAAGGAACGGCCAACTTATTTCACAGAAGAATACATTTTTCGTGACTGCTCCGAAGCGAATCGGACCGAAATCATTTGTGGAGGATATTTTCCATGGAAATCTACACCGATAGTGGTAAAAGGAGCTATCCCAAACACTAAATATCGATCACCGCAGAAAAATATGTATTTTTGCGCAGGATAGACTAAGTATCGTGTTTTCGCGGACATTTTGAAGGAGGATGATTCATACAGTGTAAATGTTTGCCTTTCACTAACAGTGTTTTGTGAGCATCGGGGTTTGGAATATCTAAGCGTCGTTCAGACTCCATCGTTACACACATACTTATCAATTCATCCGGTCAACCGTACATTCCGGAAAGCATTCGACTGCAGTTTCGCATTAACAACGTCATCCTACTCGCAGTGCCGCGTCCGGACTTTGAACTCCGCATTCATCACATACAGGATACTTGTGTGTATTAATTGTGTTCAGCATAGAGTCCCGTCCCTAGTTGCAGACAGGGGGGGGGGGCTTATTTTAGGAGATCTCATCGTTAGTGCTAATAAACACGTATTGAAGAACTCGAAGATAGAATTCATTCATCAACCCTCAACAGAGTTCAGTTAGGAGTTAGTAGGATCACTTGGGGTTTGTACGGTTGAGATTCACAGGGTAAAATAAGCACTGGAGAGAAAAGGATACACTTAGAGTGTGTATTATTGATTTGATGGATTCAATACAAAAAGACTGGTAGATATTCTCGAAATTGGAAAAAATCCCTGAATGTAAAAGTCCCATATTTCTAATTCTCATTATGGTATACGAACTTCACTGAGTGTTTTTGAATTGATATATTCACTATTTTTTTGGTTCGTTGTTTTTCTTAGATGATCCTGAAATCGAGAATGAGTATAACTAGTGATTTGATATAGAGGTAAATATGTGATCGGAAAATGTAGAATAGGGTCAAGAAGAGAGTGAATAAAGCTCTAGGTAGTCCAAAAAGAATGAACGAGGAGAACGGGCTCGGCGTCCAAGAATACAGATTAGGACGATAAAGTGAAACTCACGTGGTGAAACAAATCCACCAGTATGACTCCGGGAATAACGTACAATCGATGAGTTTTGCATACCTATGTAGAAATTTGTTGAGGGTGGTGGTCACGTGATCAAGGTTGTTGAAGAAGAAACCCGTGGGTCATGAGTTCATTTCCCGCCACTGTTATCTATGAGCCCTATTTTTATATATCTTCAAGCAGCCAATGAATAGTCGTGCCCCTCATTCTTTCCGGAAGGTTGATTTCACATTTTTGTTCGCAATAAACAGAAATGGAAGTAAAAGCAGTTGTCTATTAATTTATTATAAACGGGGGTGAGTTGTAAGAGAATTTCACAGACCACTAAGTACCAAGATTTGGCATATATCTCTAGTTCAGTATGTAGTTTAATAAACTACAAAGGAAATTAATATCATTTCTTCCATTTGCTGTTCATTCACATTTCAGAACTTTACTTGAGTCACAACTGGAGGAGATGGAAAAGTTTCACAGCGCTCGAATGGCCGGTTTACATGAGGCCATAAAACAGGTTCGATTTGGTTTAAAATGGACAAATTTCTTTCTTTACCAAGACTAGGTGAATAAATGGTTCACACCGTAGATACAGATAGTCTGCCAGCCCCCGCACCCTACCCCAGATGTTTCAAACTGATCAGAATTGCAATGAAATTCCCACGATGGGGGATTGAAATCGATGGGAGTGAAACAACCAAAGAAACAGTATCACATTGATAGCTATCAGACTCGTAATCGGTTCCAATGAGTGCTGTTGCCCGGTTTCGGCTGAATATGGCTTGCACATGCTAGCCTTCCGGAGACTGAGTGGAAGATGATCGGAAAATAATGAATATGCTGATAGGGTTTATCAACACTTACGACGACACGACAATTATCTGTGCGCAGAACTGATCTTTATTTGCGGTGATTTTACTTTATTTCAAACCAATGAACACAAGTGAATGTTGGAGACACAGTCAGTCGTGAATCCACGAGACTTCCACGGTCTAAGATAATAGCTTGATTGATTGGTAATTAGTCATCAACTGATCTTTGGCAACACAGTTAGTAATCTTACTTCCGTTCCCGTTCTACGCGATCGATTCCGAGATCACGTACAGTATAAGTAGCAGTAGCGATTACAGACTGCGATCATGCAGATCTGCGATCGTGCAGATTTCATAACAATGTCGGACTTAGGTAAATTTGGTTAGAAGACAAGAGACACAAACTATGTCGTTAACCTGACGACCTGTGAGTGAAAATATGAAAAGACGTTCGTATAGTTGTGCGAAAATGGTGCTCTCCCTAGGGTTTCTAGGAATGATTTAAGTGACCACAAGTTGTCTACAAAGGGTTTAACAATTACTGAGAGATCTGCGAACGTGTGGTCGCATGCAGAGCAACCGATTCTCTGCTATCGGCTTGAGAATAGATAGCTGCAGAGAAATATACCCGCTCATAACTGTTGCATGTAAGATCCTCTATATGTACAACATGTAACTGCCAGAGCTCGTGAATGCCTTAACCACCCTTAATAAGGTAGGCTAATAACTTCTTATGATTGAAGAAACAGCGCTCCATGGGCAACGAAAAACCGGAATATTAGCTTTTTAATCTATCGTTAAAATATATTCACCCCATCGCTATTCACGATTCACCGTTCTCTGAGAATCCTTCTTAAATTGTAGTTTGCAAATCGAATGTTATCTGAATGCATGCAACTGGAAACAACTACCCGATAACATTCTTTGTGAGGTCTTTATATCTGGTCGCCGTGCACGGCGCATGGTTACAGTTATAAAACAAAAGCACTTTTTTAATGCAAAAATTGTTCTCCATGTTGTATCTGCAACCCATCCCATCCCATTCCCAGTCAGAGGACGAAGAACAGACAATCACGAACGAAATCAAGGCATTGACCGAAAAATTGGAATGGATGAAGAAGGGTGTGTTTTCTCTTTCGTTTTCGTTTTTTTTTATCAATCAACACCGTTCTTTTGGTGCCACTGTACTGCCAAGGCCATTAACAACAACAACGCGGGGAGACTATTTGTCACGGTGCACCAATTTGGATGAAAGAGAGCACAATTACACACGTACTGATAACGAACACAGGGGGCGGGGGTACAAGGATCAATCATCAAGTTTTTATTATGTTGTCAAAATAAGGGGAAACTCTTTGAATTAAGGAATGAATAGCCAACCCTCAAATTATCAGTATACTAACCGACGGTGAAGTTTCGGATAGAAGACGAATTAATATGTGCACATAAAAGAGAATGGCAGCGGAATAGCAATCTGAATCAATGCTGACGAAGAGAACCCTGAACAAATAAATGAAGTGATTCCGGTTCTAAGAGACGAAGTAGTCGATCAAATGTTTAGTCACAGGAGACACTCCGAAAGAGGGTTAATTAGGCTTCATTGGTGGAGATGAACAAAAACGTTGGCATAATCCATAAAAGTCAACCAAACACATGGATGCAACAGAACGTACATTATGGAGAATGAGGATAAATTCCATTCGTAGGCAAATTGGAGGGGATCATTTGAGTCGTCACACAGGGGCAAAACATTTGCATAAGTTTTGAGAAAATCAGATGTATGCAGACAATGAGATGACACTAATCATCTTTTCTTAAGGATCATAGTTACTTGGGCGAACGCACCTCAACCGGGGATAGTTCGGGATTCGAGGCACTAGTTGAACAGGCGCGCAATAGGTGTTACACACTGCATAATAAATGTTGTTATTAGGAAGGATGATAACAGATCCGGGTGTGAGCTTTGTTGGCTTTGAGTTCGCTCGAGACCTGGAGAATATTGTCCGGAAAATAGTCTGCATTACAACAAATTTGAAAGATAGATGGATGGTACAGCAGCAAATTGAAAGCCAGGTTTTCAATGTTCGAACGAGAACTGGTGCGTGAGTCACAGCATTACCGTGAAATGGGTTACATCATCATACGACAATCCTCTTCTTAACCCGAAGTTCACTCACGCCTAATGGAGTTGATCTCTTTGGCACGATGAAGTCACCTAGGTTTGTGTGTGTGTGTGTGGGGAACCTATCGGTTTCACTATAATTAATTTTATTTTAGTAAAACTAAACCTTTTTCAGTTTAAGCTGTCCGAGTACCAATTTTAGATGTCATGTTGTGATGTGGATTGTACTTTGCACAGTACAGAGTGAAAACGTTCGATGGGACCGCTGTTTACCCAGATCCATGTGCGTCCTACCTGCATACTGATCTATGATCCCCGAAAGTTGCTCGTTTGCTTGGTCAAGTAAGAACTGTGGTCATTGTGTGAGAGACCCCATCAAACCCTAAAGCGCTCCTTTTTGTTTCGTATTCAACCAAGCTATCGTCGGTTTGCACAAGGTGGCATAGCTCTACCTGAATTGTGGATTGCATTGTCCAGTCTGTGTGTGCAAACAAGCAGACAAAATCTTCGTCGGTGCATATTTTTGTTGAGCGTGGGACGATATTTTCGTGGGCCATAGATCAGTATACAGGTAGGACGCACATGGATCTGGGTAAACAGGGGTCCCATCGAACGTTTTCACTCTGTACTGTGCAAGGTACTATCGAAATAGCAACATGACATCTAAACTTGATACTCGGACATCTTAAAGTGAAAATTTTTTAATGTCTTCATTTTTTGACCGTTTTTGCTGCTTCCGCTTCAAATATCGGACCACAGTGTGATCGGGACCCATTTCGCGGTTTGGCTATATTTTTGGTACTGCGGTTTATCTCACGATAGATGTCAGTTACGGATTTCCCGTTATTCGTAGTCCTCTTCCATCACGCTAGGGTTGGTAGCGACTTGTACTGGCCTAATTGGATGACTTTGTACTTTCAAGGTAATCGGGAGTGATGTGAAAATTATCATAGCTTATACCCGTCTGTCAACCATTGACTAACCGCTTCCCAATTGCCTTGCCGAAGTACAAACCTGTCGTTTTTATTGTACTCGTTTTAAAACCGAGTCGGGTTTGTGATTCCTATGCTGGGTGCAGCAACTTCGTAGTGAGGTTTAATATATCGGGGTTGAGAGTATCACGGACTGTAGGACCATTCGTGAAGTTAATAATATGAAACCTACTCAGGAAACAGGGCTTGTAACGAACTAACGTACAACTAGTGTTACCAATTTTTATATGAAACACCTATAGAGTGGTTTTATTCCACTTTCTGTGACCACTTCGCCACCTCTGCTGCGAAGATTCACAATCCTATCGCTCCTGAAACTATTGAGTGTGTGTAGTGTGATGTATTTATCCCCAATGCCTAGATTTAGCCAACATTGTTCAAGTAAAATAATTCAAAAAGTTTTGCATGGTCTGGAAAACACCAAATGGTTGATGCTCTTGCTTTCCCCCCACGTGGGAACATGTTACCAGAATCGTATCGAAGTAATCGTTATTTGCCTGAGTGCAACCCACTAGCCAGCACGCTGCTTGGTTTGACTACCTTGAATTTTATTTCTCCACCGTTTGTTTTGGATTCCTCACGGAATGAACAAGAGGCAAAAATGTTTTGTGGGATACAAAAAGATGCGTAGCTGCGTAACTACAGAACAACATTGGAACTTTATAATTAGACGCATTGTTGTTAAAGTTTATTTTAAATGCGGAATAGCGAGTAATTACTGCAAATTCGGAAAAGTTTTCCGGCTCAGATATGTGACGACTAAGTTCAAGCACCGCGCGTGTCGAACTGTTGTACGCCCACAACGGGTGGCATGAAACTAGCATAAATAAACGAAATCAGACTTGGTACTGTTTGTCAATCGTGCGTACCTAGCCTTATGGGTTCTCTTTGTTCACACGCATTTACTGTACCTCAGAGCAATCATAAAGTGCGTTTAGCCACAGGAAGTCCACGTTGGATTCTCTGTTCAATTGTCCTCGTTTTGAAGAACCTCCGTTCAATTATTTGTCGTGATTATAGGAATCCAAATTTTTCGATTGTTAAATTCGGAATTAGAATGGAAGATATAGAAAAGAATTTAAGAGCGAAACGTCCTAACAGGTGATGACTCATTGTTATTTTCAACAATCTTAAACCGAGCAATTTAGTTAACTCTGTTTATTATAATCAGGTCTTATCAGCTTTTCATTTCTATCGTATTACTGCTATGACTTATTTACCATATAAACATATATTTTCACACCTGTCCGAGACCGGACTATGTGCCAAACAAGTCACAGTATAAAAATGGTTTGCTTGCGGGCAGAATACTGTCAGGATATCCCAGCCAAAGCAGGTGAGTTTTCTCGGGGAATTTACTACCGAAGCCTTTGGCTGGCCAACCGCAAGGCGGGGTGTGAAAACTGTACTTTCGTGGGGGCCGAAGTCCAGTTCATCGTAAGATATACCCTTTGAGACGGGGTCAAACGTCAAAGGTGCCTAATACACGTCGACACCCAATCGAGCTGGTGACCACTGCCACAAACAAAAAGGTTGAAGTGGGTGTAGTTCGTGCACCTTTACCTGATTGATTCGGATCTAGGTATTCTGTTCTGTATAATCCAAGCAACATGTTTGCGTTAGCGGCTAAGTGAGGGTGCAGGAACAAACCATTTTGATGCCTTGCCTTTGATCAGCTTCATGTAAAGCAGGAAAAGAATGCTCCATAACACTGACTGTTTCTTTAGCCAATTTTACACTTAATAGTTGTGATAATGACATTCTTAATATGATTACAGACGAGAAAGAAGCGGAACAAGAACAGACCAAGTGGAGCGCAGAGGTTAGACGTGGACGACAGGAGTAAGATCACTATTTCCTTCTGCATATTTTCACTTCGCCCATGATTATCAAACATGTATGCTAGTGTAGGGGGCTAAAATACCCACTCAGTATTACAGTATGGTACGGATCAATCATGTGTTCAAACGACTTATACACCCAATAATTTTATACCAGCATTTTGAGGTGGTTCTGCTGTGTTGTTTGACTCTCAAATGACAAAAGTTTGCATGACATGTTTTTGTAACAATGCTAATGGAAAACGAGTATGACATTGGATGAAGTTAACAAGCGAGAAGGGTTGGATAGTACACTTGAGCGGTGCTTGGGTTGTTGGGAATTAGGAAGATGCTGATTTAAATTAGTCAGCATGTGGCTGAAAAAGTATTATTTTCTTGCTTTATTGAATAAACAAGGAAACAAGCAAACAATCGGTTGATCGACGTGGATACGTTACACAGTGGTGGTAATGGTGGTGGTGAGATTCGATCAAAAGACCCCTGAGTTTTATCGGCAAGGCTTATGCCGCTTAATTACCGTAGCTAACCAACAGTACCATTGCTTTCCAATTCTGAGGGCAGTCATATAAGCAAATTATTAAGTGCACAGGTTGCGAGTGGGATTACTAATATTGGAATCAAGGATGTTGATCTCAAATCAGAAACAACTGCTTCCCGAAGGCTGTTACGTTAGCGAACCTTGTTTCGTTGCCCCAGACTCTGAGGCAGTGTTCCTATTTTAATGCACACCAATTTAATAAAACATTTTGCCTACTTTCAACGGGATTAATAAGATCGAACGCGTATTACTGAAATTAAGGTTTAGGGACATTAGAAGATGAGCTGCATGGGCGCCGTTGGGTCAAACACGGGGCCTCAAAGATAGAACGTAAACACGGTATCCACCTGTCCGTTCTATTGGTGATCGAAGGGCTTTTCATTTTATCTTTTCATTTCCTTGTCTTTAATACCTGTTCACTCACTGCAGACGGGGTTTTACGGTTATCGACTTGGTTTGAGAAGAAATAGTCAACATTTCTGAACGATAATATACATAACGTGTGCTTATGAATGTTCTCTTAGGAAAGGTAGCAAAAATCTTCAGTCTCTTCCGTTTATAACGCTCGCGCCCATCATAACATTTAGACAGACCTAATATAGGATAGGCGAGAGTGAGTTTATAATTGTGAGTATTAGTTTGAAGCGAGTCTTTTTGGAGTCAGCCATAAGAGTGGTGATGGCACCGTGGTTTATTCACTGTCATGGGCCTGCTTCAGATCCAATGGTCTGAGGTTTGAAGCACTCCACTGCTATACAAATTTGGTGTTCCGGTTCAATACCACACCCAACCTAGCGGGGTTTTATTTGATTGGTCTGCCCCTCCAAGTCCCGGTGCTAAGGTTGTCGGTTCCCATCACTGAACAGTACTTCTGCCTGACTATGCGGTCCAGCCTGTCTGCAGTCCATCACCCAAAAACATGCAATGAAAAAAAATTATAGGAAAGGCGAGGAAGGATGTCCAGTTTAAAATTTTAGTAGTTTCTTTCTAGAACGAGGCCAAAAATTCAAAATATTTAGTACTTATGCCTTCTACCTTAGTCCAATACACAGAAGACCATTTGCTCAGTCAGACTGCATCGGGTAGGTCAACCTGAACGCAGCCCCATCACATTATACTTCTGGCAATGATGCATTATTCTTAGTGAAAACGATCCAATTTTTCTTTTAAAGTAATCAATTTGTTGTTTTTGTTGTGAACTGAAGCAAGAATTACATCGTACAATGGAAAGAAAGACTGACAAATGGGTTGTATCTCAGTATTGTTTTGTCTACAATCCCCTTGGCGATCAATCGGATGAGCGCATCTGCTTTCACCACATAAAAGCACATGTTTCTTCCTCAACACCAAAAGTTGTGTAGAACTAGAGAGATGTAGGTTGTAAAATAGGATTGCGAAAAGCTTCGAAACGACTGTCTGTTTTTTTAATGGATCACTGATTCAATCAAGTCACTCAGATGCTCATTCTGAATGGGGCACAAAAACAAACTGTGATCGATCTAGGAATGCGAACACTTTTCTCATTGATGAACTCTCACTCGTTGATCAAAAAATAATCCACTCAGTTTTCTCCGTAGTGCTTTTTAATTCGGGGTCAACTACTCAGTCGGTCGTATTGATGAATTCATAAAAAATCCTAGGAATTCATGGAGAATAACCTAAGAAAATTGTGAATTTGTCGATTAAAACAGCAAAATATGCTGCAACGTAGCATCCATGGTGCCATCCGATAACGTTAGTTAGGAGTGTGCATCCAACGCTGTACAGCCAATTGCTACCTAAAGAGTAGAAGGATGCTGGTGATTGCTTCATTTGGTGGCGGGACAAAATTGCTCATATCAGGATGAATTCCTCGGTCAAGTCCTGAATTTCTTTTACAGAAAATTTGTTCTCCAGGCAAAAACCCACTTCGCGCTTCGCTATCATCCCTAGTTGTTTGCAACCACTTATTCAGCAATTCTTATGTATTTCTCAATTACGAAAAGAGTGAGTTTGGTGGTATGCAATCAGAAGATACCCCCAACAATATACAACTCCACTGGCTTTAAACTGCGACATTGCATAGGACGTACGTTTTTAGGTAAATCTTTCTCAAGTCTTCATTCTTCCAGCAAATTGGAAATTTAAAAACCCTTTAAGTGCCTTTCTAACAACTCTATTCCCTTTCGAATCATTAATCTAAACCCGTTTGAGATGTGTGAAATTCTAATTAATTAGTTGGTTTATATTGTCATCCGAATCAGAGCGAAAAGAATCGATCACGAATTGACAAAAGTATTGACAACGATTGGTCAATTGGAAGAAGAGATTGAGAAAATGCAAGAAGAAATTCAATCAGAAATTGAAACAAATCAGTGAGTTGTTTTCGTCAGTAAGCTACACAGAATATAAAAGATTGAAAAACAATCGACAATGAAATAGAAGTCCCACATTCCACCTTTTTCCTGTTTTTCACTGATTTTCTCTATAAGTAATGGTATCCAATATGCATTGCAAAACTCACTTTTGTCCGCTCGAGTTTCTTGAAAATTCACTTAATTAAATATAAAGTAATTTTGAGTGATATGTTTTCATATTACATTTAAGTTTGATTTATTGGTTTTCGGAATCGGAAAATGATTTTTGCAGTACCATAACCCCTTGAGACAGTTGTCTCATCACTGTTATGAATAATAATATAGTATCAGCCAGTATCCATCAATTACGCTGGAACTACAGATCTCAGCTGTTTCAGTAAATTTGAAACTGTTTTCACGAATCCAAATTAGTTTCAGTGACATCAACAGTCAAATTATTCATTCAGTCCCCCCACCACCACTCCGCAAGTATTAGAAGAGTTCCTCATTGCATGACACTCATTCTACGTTTAAGTGAGGTAGTCTACGGGGACCTGAATGAGGGATCTCGATTGCCTAAAATTTGGACCCTAACGTCAGTAAGATTTCTCTGGTTATCCTCCCCCCCTCCCCCCGTTAGCAGATTGATGCAATGCGGCGTAGACAACGGTGTTTGAACATCGACAGTTTATCTCAATCCTGTTTTTGTAATGGCAAAGCGTCTGTGCCGTATAGCAGTACCGGTCTATCTGATGTAGTATACGTTCAATCCTTCCCAGACAACCAGATGTTGCGACGGCCCCAAAGATATCTCAAGTTAGCAAACCCCACCGAGCTTTCTATCTGCGTGTCGAGACTTCATCCATATTGCAACCTCCATGTGAGATATAACCGCCCAAAAGCAAATTTGTTCTACTTCTTCTCATACTTCGGCAGTTAGAGCGAAGTTGAAGGCGGAACAACTGAGTCCTGTAGCGACATTTGGAACTTTGAAGGTGCAAAATGCATGCCTAACGGGAATTTAACAGCACTCAGACCGTACAGAAAAGCATTCAACTTAGCTGAATCTTCAATTAGTAGTACTAAGTTGTCTGCATACTTGACATCAAACAGTCCGTCAGGGGGGAGCATACCGATGTCCCTGTACTCGCACAAGGCCAGCGCTGTTTCCAGAGTAAGATGAATTACAAAGTTGAACAGAAAAGAGAGAGAGAATACATCCTTGACGCAATCCACTTTCAGTAATGAACTCGGGCAAACTTGCGGCGATCTCGAAATCGATTTTGGCTATTAATATGTGGAGAACTTAACATTGAAATAAACTTTTCGGGCACATATTTTAGCGGCAGCAGCATGGTATAGCGCGGTCGAATTAGTCAAAACCCATTTCCAGATGGAGGCAAACATGACAAGTCTACGAGAAGCGTGCCTTTGTTTAGAACTTAGTCCGGTGAAAATGTGGTGAATACAACTTCAACAAGGTCAAAACTCAGCCTGGTTCTCACGCAGTGCACTGTTCACGTGCGGTAGACAATCGACGGTGTATCAAACTAGGGAGGAGTTTAGATTAAATGTTGGTCAAATCAATTCCTCTGTGGTTTTCACAGAGGATCTCGCACCCTTCTTCTAAACCGCTAAGATGATTGATTCGTAGCATCCAGTCGACACTTGTTCCCTCTCCCATGCTGAGCACGGGTGTTTTGACAACTCCAGGACCAAGACTGCCCTTTCAATATGAATGCCTTCTGAGGTAAGTTATTTTTCAGGTAATTTCCGTTGAAGATGGAGGATGGACATCGAATGACAGCATTCATCCAGTTGAAGCGGAAATTAGCAGGTCTCATGTCGAAGAGGGTCAGTTGAACTGTATTTCACAATGTTGTATCAATTGCTGAAGACGGTTCTGTTGAATACGAAGCAGGTTGCCCTTGGACTCCTTAATTACCTCACAGTTGCGTTCTTTGAGCCCGTATTCTCAAATAGATGCCTATTACCATTGGTCGAAGCCTTATTATCACTTACATATGGTCATTTATTCATCTTATTAATTCGAATGAAAGTGACTTCGTCAACAGGGATAGTATCTACCACTGAGGGGAACAGTGATCATGGATACTGTGCTTTTCCCCAATGCGACGGCATTGTTGACACTTACGCAGGTAGCCGTGAGTTTAATCTAGATGTGTGTGTGTGTGTTTACAGATGATTTCGTCACTGGTATTTCTAAGTTGGTGATAAATGGACAGAACCAGTAAGTTCAAACTTTGAATTCATGATCACTCATCCAAATGACATCCATCAGTAATAACATTACTTTGCGGGATACGTATTGCGAAGTCTGTTGAGCAGTTGCATTGGTTTAAATGCATCTCTGTGATGACCAACGAAGAGCAGTGGACAGTAGTTTCATCCTATTTGAGATTCAGTAGCAGTCAGTAAATTTTCTTTAGTCTCTGTCCCAATTTGGACTGAGAATATTCGGGTTCGAAGTCAGGGATCTCACCCATAAGGTATCCGGAGGACGGCCATCAACTTGAATAAATGGCTGAATCAGTTTATCTTGTGAAGAATTAGATTAGTCTATTCGGTATTTTATGAGCACCAGGTGCTTCTACTGAACTTTGTTGTCGGTTTCATTGTTCAGAAAGTTGTTCAGTTGACTATAATGGAATTAACAGTCTCTAACGGAGCGAAATGACACCCGAAATCGGTAAGAATGCTCAATGCCGGTGAAAAACGAATGGGTTAATCAAACATGCATCAAGTTCAGTCTTCGAACATAGTTATATGTATCATTTCTGGGGTTTTCTAATTTTTGGGGCTCACCCTATTTGGTTTGGGCTTCATTATGAATATAAGGGAATTAAAAAGGTGGTAGTCAAGTGAATTCCTAACTGGGTGATTTCAACTGTCCCACATCACTTTAGCTGCATCTCGTATGAATCAGTATTGTGGATATTTCGAAGTATGCTACTCATGTGTGGTGAAAACCAGGACCATTTGCGATACAATTGCCAACTGATGAACACGAACAAGACACAGATTCTGTGATCTTGCTTCCCGTTTCCTGGCCAACACATTCGAAAAGTCCGGTGGAAATTTTCTGAAAGAAGCAGAATAATTCGGCACATAAAGTTCTCGATACCGAACGACGTTATCGGTGCTTTTTTACTACGAAGACCATAACCTGTGAGTTAGTTTCATATGCTCATTCGTTTCAACTATCAAAAAAGCACCAACTACCTTGAGATACAAGAACAAATCAGAACTGCTGCACGAAGAAGCGCTCACTTTCTGCCATGAGTGAAGTAATCCCTAGGATTAAACATCTGATTTAATGCCAATGAACAGATACCATAGTAGATTGCCAGTAGACGGAGTACCGTCTGAACAAGGAAATTGACATCACTTGTACTGGGCTTGCATCAATACTGTAACTCAATTGTACCGCGTGTATCATCACACTGTCGACCTTTTATTTTATGATCCTAAGGGTTGTTCTGTAGTGCCTAGACTTTGGAACTTGGCGCTGTTTGCAGTAAACGTGTGCTAACACTGACGCCAAAACAACTAGCATTGACTTCACTGATGACGCATCTCCAGCAGATACCCTTTTATAGTCTTCGATTAACGTTAGATCAGCACAGACGGTGAATGAGTTCTCTCATGTAACTTATTCAACTGCACCAGACAGAAATCCTCGTTGTTCTAGGATGTTCTTTCTTCAAGTACTTCATTCCCTTGATCACTTCCTAACCAAACTTTAATCAGCGTTTGCGTCCTCAATTCTCAAAGATCGTTCCGCCAAAGTTCGGATCTGTTGTGAAGCATTGGTTTTCATGTTCTGATAATAACTATTCTGATAATGCGCTAAGTACCACGGTTCAGTTATATAGAAAATGTATGAAAACTTGAAACGGAAGCAGTGCGTTTAAAGAAAAGCATTGAAACCACGGCACCAACAACCACCTATCCCACGAATGATTTTCTCCAAAAATGGTCCATTCCCTGTTGACCCAGAAAATTGATTGTACAACCAACTTTTCCTTTTCTCTATTCTACACACATGCACGCGTGCACAGAAATCTTATCATTTCGTATAAGGCACAGTTTGAGAAAATGCAATCGCAACTGGCCTCCGAGCAAAAAGAGAGGTAAGTGTCCAGTTTCAGTCAAGTAAACTCATTACATTCACCTGATGATAAAACCGTGACAGACAACTATTCCTCCGTTGTTACTGTTTTGGCTTTTGGTAGGGCTAATTAATCAAAACAAATAAACTTTGATTAGAAAAAAGTAACCGTAGTGAAATGAAATACAATCAACCTCATAAAAGGAACACTGGCAGTTTAATCACACCATTCATAGACTGCATACATCTAACTTAACTTAGTCAAATTATTACACGGAAATCGATGGATTTTACAGAAATGCTTTCATGTAATTTTAATAAACAAACGTTTGTCTAGTGTAGTTACTAAAATATGACTTCAAATCTCTCTTGGCGCGTCGTGCTAATGAACACAGAAACTAGTTGTTAAGGTGACATGTGAAGGTCTGGTGACGTTTGAATACATGCAATAATACATACCTACATAATACATGTACTTGAAGTGATCACGAGTCATTCGAAAATTTCAACGCATAATAATTGTTAACTGCAGGTGAGTTGAAACCTACCTGTTTGCCGAATCAAACAATCGTGAACATGAGAATGCTCCCCGACTGACTGATTAGGAGAACAGAGATTGGTTCAACAGTATTGTATCCCTGTGCTGTATTGATTGGTTGATGCTACTGGCTAAAATAACATGGAATGTAGTGATTATGACAAGGGTTTTCTCTGTTATAAAACTTTCCCTATTGCGATATCCATTAGGAACCGGTGGTCAATATTACGTGACAATGAGCGAGTTGTGTGGGCTCCAAAATCCCATTATCTCACAATATACTGAAATTGGACTCAGTTTCGCTTCCTGTTCATTTTCAATACTGTTTGTAAAACTAGATCGCAAAACTATTTTGGGTGAAGCAAATGAGTGCCTCGTGCCATAGTGTTTTAGACCAAAAATGGAAATACGCACTACTCAATCAGTTTTTTTATTGCACTGAATGTTACTAATAATTAATACCATGTTTTTGAGGGATCGCACCGTACGATTTTCGCTGGTATCTCTTGGGACCTTCATGTCACCAGGTACAACTGGAGTCGCACGCGATATTACACTAGTTTCGTTAGAAATCTACAAATTCAGCACTAAATCAGAAACAAACGGGTCACGATTCATGCAATGTTCCGAAACAGTAATAAATCAGTTCATGTATTTTTCCGCTACACTATGGGATGTAGTATTTTGATCTCGGAAAGCGTGAGGAACCACAGATTCCTTCAGTGTGCGTGAATTGCAATACTACTCACAAAAAATGTGAGTAGTACGATACTAAAATGTTGAGTACCTTACACTTCTTAATATTGTCTTCCAAGCTTTATTTTATTTTTCATTTTAATTCTATTAACCTTGTATGTAATTATGAGGCACATCGATGGAAAAATGCAGCCAACTTGACAGCGAATCATAGGATACTGATACATATTTATGATAGAATTTTTAACCATATATATATTTATACGTTTTTCCTGTGCTATTCACTAAAACATAGTCCGATAATGCATACATTTATCATGTCAATGTACATTAGTATTGGTAGTTCAGGTGTTTTTGGAGCTCTTTAAACCAGTTCCTTACATTTTTGTAAGTCGACCGAATCCCATACGGTTCGAACCCGATTCACGATAGTTAGTTAGCCTGTCTAGTGATCTAATATTTTTACTCTTGTATTGCACACAAAAGATTACCACCGAGCTTAACCACACGGGGTATGGACTTATTTACTACTTTGCATTTATGTCACAGAGTTGAGGCTCAGAGAAAAAAACGTCGGTTGAATCGTGAAGTGGATCAATTCAGACAGACGCAAGTGAAATTCTTACGCAACATACGAAATACAATGCAGAGGCTCAAAACCAAGGAGAATAATTTAGAAAAAGAGGTAACCTGAAGATTGTGGTAAACTACTCGCGTTACTCTTACATTACTGAACCCTTCGTAGGCTTGATTGGGATAATATCAACATTCTTGTCACAATATATTGTGCAACAAAACGGGCACCATAAAAGATTTCCCCTTTAAATCATTTTATAGATCAATTAGTTGTAATCAGTATCCCAGTTCTGTTCTGATTGCTAGTCAAAAATTTCCGGGTTCATTTTATCAATATCTAGTGTATGTCATATCACAATCGAGCCGTTTACTGGGAACCACATTCTCAGGTCAAGGAGTAGATATCAATTTCGTGGTAAACAGTTAACTATGCTGTTTTAGACAGGCAACTACAGAACTGGGGGTACAATGTGGTTATTTTCTGGACAGAGTACATTCCACAATAAACCTCAGACTATGCCTGTCTACTGCACTGTAACATGGTGACCGCGCCCCGCCGCTAAATGCGACACCATGAACTTCATTTAGATAATGGGTATTAGACTGACCAAAATCAGACAAAACATATCTGCTATGGTATCTGCTTACGGGATTGCTTCTGTTGGTCAAATGCTTTTTCTAATTTCGACGACGTCTGGTAGTGCATCATCTGTAAGATTATGAATTTTTATTTATAGATTACTTTAACATGCATTATTTAAAAACTATCTCATATTTTGAACACAGATTGACCGTAATGATTATCTGCATAAAATAATAGTCATTTATTAGAAAGAATGAGCTCGTTTGCTGATTTATATCAATAATCTAATTTTTAACTTCGTAATTAGTACAAATTGTATCTTCTCACGCACAAAGTAGCGACGATTCGAGGAGCGATACAAGAGAATTAAGCATAACATACCTATCCCTTTGCAAGTGTGATATCGCAAACTGAAATATATATCCGGATTTTGAGTTTTTTTGCACGAGTTCGATCAATTCACACATTCTAACTGGTGTTCCAGATTAGGTAAATGAACCACACACTGGGCCACCGGCTCATCTGAAGTGACTCTACTAGCTTCCAGGCTCTACTTGGATAAGCAAACGACAAGAGGTGCACACTTGAATGAAAAGCGTGAATGAGGAATCGTTTACACACCTGCCTTATCCTGACTATGTGACTGGGGAGTAAAACAGCCCCAATCGGTGCTAGAAACACCTCTCCATTTCCTATTTCCATGAAGCTCAACAAACATTATTCACGGAGCCGACCTATCCTCACTCAAACCAGAGATAGTGGAATAGTAGTAAGTACAACAGACATCGATTGCTCCATAGGAACGAAAACCCTAGTCTATCAATAGAGACATGGGTACGATTCGAAGGGAACCTAAACGCGAACAATCGATTGGATTCGGTACAAATGCGGAACTTTATGAATATGTATATCGAACAGTCGTGCGTACAGGACACACTTCAACAGTAAAACAAAACGGGTTGCATAAATCACTTAGACAAGTGGGTGGGTGTTTGGGCTTATAAAGGATAGCTTGTTTTAGTCAAGATGAAGATCAGCAATGCTTAAAGACTGCTGTCTATTCAACATTACCCGAGTCTGGCGAGATTAGCTTAAATACAATTCAGAATTTACATGCCGAACATTGACTGACCGATTACAACCCCTTCATAGATTGCAACGGACAAAAAGTGGGTAACTGAAGTCTTTAGGTGCGTGATATTCAAAGAACCAGTCATTGCATCAAACTAGATCTAACAGCCTAAAAGTCACGATCTAAAGCAAAAGTGTAAACGATTCAATGTTTGAACTGGATGATGTGTTTCGTAGCAAATGATTTATTCCCTTACTGTTTCGAAATCGATTTCAGCTTGTCTTCTTTGGTCACCAGCTTCCGTCAATAATTATAGTAGTAATGATAATATATAATTCAGTCAGACCCTAAATATAACCGATGATTCACGTCCTTTGCCACAATAAATGAGCTCTATGCCCCGCTTTTTACCAATATATTCATATGTAGAGCAAAACTGGTCATTTGCTGTTCCATACACTCTCACCAGTGAATTTGATTTCCATTTCTAACAATACTGAATTACAGATTAAACAGCTGAACGATGAGATCGAAACAAGTCACGAGTACACGGTGGCGACAACCGCACAAGTCGAATCTCTCAGATTGGAGCGCGAGGATAAGCGCGTAACACTACGTGATCAGATCAATGGTGAGAAAGTGCAAACAAACATGTACAATATTCGTACAATATACGGACATTTAATTCTATTGTGAATAAAGAAAACATTGATTAGATACCTTTCCCGTGTGTAACTGGCCAAAAGATCCCCTGGCTCGACTGACTAAGCTTGGATGCCAAAGCGACGTTAACCTAGCCACTTCCCGTTAACAGTTTCTGATCCCGGTTGGAAAAAGAAGTGACCCATAATTTGATGGTGTGGGACAGCTTACCGTTCATTAACCTATGCTGATGGTTCCTAATTCATGGGATGGGAACAATCGCTGTTTAGGGACATTGGGCGAAACAGCCTTAAGACAAACTGACTGGCTTGAGTTAGTCCTACCTTGTTGAGGGCGTACAGATATAACAAAATTCCTCACATCAAAAAATAACTTAAAAAGATCCAATAAAAAAGAAGACAAATTTCACCCTTCTGTCTTATACCTTATTGTGTTTCCTCCCACTCGAGAAACTTACATTTGTCGTTTTAATTTTGGTTCTACAATAGACGGGACTTTATCTCTTTTGATGATGTAGGGTATACACATAACACGTAAGTCACTGAAAAAGGCGTTCAGCCAGCTTTGTTGTGGCTAGTANCCCCCCCACAAAGAATGATTAACATTCACTGCCTACGTTGACAAATGGACTGTGCAATAACAGTAGATCCATAAAATGCAATCTCTGAAATGCAGATCACCAATCTGTGTTGAGAACACATATGTAGGAATGGGGTATATGAATGATGGGATGGAAGTGAATAACGGGTACACATGCCTTACGAGTAGTAGCAACCCCTAAGCCGGTCGTGAGCTTCCAAGAAAATTTTGTATGGTCATCCAGGTACTACTAATATCATATATATATATATCACTGTTTTGATGACGCTAACCGTATGATCACTGGCTTCTGCATGACATATACGTTTTTCGTAAAAGCAGTGACGGTGTAAAACCAGTTGTCTATTAACTGAATGGCCCCAAATCATGGTGAAAATTGTATTTTGACCGTGGAATACTGTCAGTTAATGAACTGAAAATATCCTGATAGAAGCCAATTCTAACTATTTTACGACCGTCTGAGTGATCAGGTTTGCTCCAACAAACAGAGCCCAACTTCAACCAAAGTAGATTAATTTTGTATTCTTTACTTGCATCTTCCCATTACCAGTTTCTCAACAGCAACTGAACAACACAGAAGACCGCGTGATTCAGGCGGAAGCTGAAATTGAGCAAGAAACACCAGGATGCGAAGCCCTAAAACAGTTGATGGTAAAACGTACCACATTCTATGAAAAACTACGGCAACAACAAGCTCGTACGTTCATTGAAGTTGAGGAGATTTTGCATGGTATTTTGCGTGCATGATGAGCATCTTGTAAGTTGATACTTAGTTCACCTAATTTATTCCGTTTCCGTAGGTCGGAAAAGACGGTGCTTTTAGTTCACACTGAGTGTCCTATACAAATAACCTACGGGTTAGGTGGTTCAACAATACAAAATTTAGGTTCCGTAATTTTCTTGTTCGATTCAGACGAAAAATAGATTTGATTACGCACAGAACACGTAAGGCTTGTCATGAAGATGCTCTCGGCCTGAATGTCAGCTGATCAGCCTATCACGGCTGTAGAAGTGTCCGCAGGAGTTCAAAACCATTCTCATTTTATCACATACCGTCGAGTTGGTGTAAAGCTTTTCTCCCATGTCGGTGGTGGGACAGCCAATATACGGAAGCCTGTGAGAGCTACTCCGCAAATAACATGTTTTCCTGTCCTTATTTTCTTGCAGTTGGCATTGCGTATAAGATTTGTTTAAATCTTGCACTCTTTGGGTAACCAAATCGGTACGACGTTCAACAGCGATAACGTTTTAGAGATCAAGGATAATGATTTGGATGTCATTCACTAGTTTGTGAAAATATCGACTGAGGGAAATTGTCGAATAGCTTACGAAACGAGGGTTCAAAATTGATGGAGGGATAAAAGGAACCTGAAAACAAATATCTCGCAATAAAATGGATGATGCTTTTAAACAGACTGGACTGCATACTACACAAAAAATCATTACAAAGTTAATTCGTCGTGTGTGTAGCAAACAAAGCGTGAACTGAAAAGCTGGGAAGCTGTTTTGATCCGTTTGGGTCTCATCAGCAGTGCGAATCCATCGACCTAACTGGGGATCAAACCCGGTGCCTCAGAGGCAGAACGCAAGCATGCTATCCACTCGGCCACCGGGCAGCTGATCAGACCGTTTTCATTTTCCACTTACACAATAAAGCACAACCCATCTTCGCTAGTTTAGGGCAGGCCACAAACCTCGCTGGTCTCAGCATTGGCCTCCGGTTTATGACTCGATTGGAAACATTCAAAACCAGTGAGGTCCCGGGTTCTAACCCCAGTTGGGTCGATGGATTCACACTGCTAATAAGACCCAGCCAAGTCAAAACAGTTGTCCAGTGCTTCCTAGCTTTTCAGTTCACGCTTCATTTACTATATACACGACGAACTCACCTTTGAAATTGAATCAAATCCTCCATTACTCACTTGAAGAAAATCACCGGTCAATTTTCGGTATATTTCTGATGGTTTTGTAAATCGTTCCCACAACAAGATCTCACAATTAATATTTTTCACTTACTATTGATTCCTTTCTCGGTCATCAGAGACCGAGCTCAACCTCTTCAAGCTTGAGACATTTACCGAGCAAAATTCAGCATCAACCTTAATCTTCTACGATGTTCCAAATTGACGGTGTTGGTAATGATTATTTACAGTTGACTGCCATTGTGTTTTGGCAAACGTCCTTAGTTGATGAAAAAAACAAGTGAAGTTCTATTTATGGTGAACCGGGGAGTGTTACTTTGGATCAGGAACTCCATTAATAGAAACTATTATGCGATTAAACGGTATCCTGTGGCTTGGACAGTTGTTGAGTATATCTGCTCATTAACTACCAAAACACACCCGGCAATAAACACGAATAGAATACACCCTGTGGAAACTCGATTCCGACTCACTAACTGGAATTGAACACGTTCCGTTGGATGCTTGTCTCAGTCTTCTTTTTCACATAGGGAGGGATCTTCTAAAGACGAATCCAGATAGGATAGTAAGGGAGAGGTTTGATATTTTTGCCCCAAAATTTAGTGTAAAGCTCAAAATCGTTTGCTTTGGTCATATCCAACAAAAATCTGACTCTCGATCTGAACTACATCCGTTCTTTAATTTTAGCCCATATTTTTTGCTGTTTGTTTTATCCTTGTCCTAAAGAGACTTGTTCCGTTAGCTAGATACGGTAGTAAGAAAGAACAGTCAAATTTAGAGTAATATCAATGAAATAACTAAAACTATCTGCCTATCTGATATCTCCTTACCCCTCGACCCTCTCAGAAAGCAGCATACTTCCTTTTGCATCAACAGTGCCCAGTAGTTCACACTTAACACTTCGGTTAAAAGTGCTTGAGTGATTGGAAAATGGAAATGAAATGCGAAAACTCACGTAAATGTGTGCTTCCGATATGTAGCGAGTTTCGTCTAGTTACCTTGCAGTAATTACTTAATCAATATTTTCTTACTTGACAAGTGTCATTTCACGCCCTGTCCGAAGCAGTTCACGCGCAACCTGTCGAGGCACTAATCAGCGCGAAACAGACATCTCTAGGTTTGGACCGTTTCCGAACAGAATCTCATATTACTCCCAGTTCGACCAGACCATAGGATTTTAGTTAGGCTTTCTGCTCTCCATGAGGTGGCCTTATTTGAACTGATGCGTCATAGTTCACGTGAAAGCCTCATGAAAATCACTCGGATGTGCGGTCGGATATGGTCACATACGGTCAATGTGATTTACACGACCCACTGTCTAAGTTGAAGCGTATGGTCTTTGCGCGTAAAGGGTCATTCATTATGTTGCATGGATTGTCACAGTAATATTTTTTATCGCAAAACCGAATTTGGCAGATTATCATGGTGGACTGAAAGACCACCAGTTGTCACTCACCTCAGTATCGTCATTTCAATGAATCCCATAATCGAACCAGAGATATTATTCAGTTTCTAAGCCAATTTTCAATTAGCAAACTGAGGATAAGTGACAAATGCGGACAGGAGAGTGTTTCGATTAGAGCTTGGAATGATACGCTTGTCACGATTATGAATTAGCCGGTCGGATAAAAAGATTCGGTTAATTAATGCCAGTACAAGGAACCAATAGGAAATGTACCCGTCATCAGAAGCAGGCACATCTACATTCGTTTTTACTAGATTAGTTACATCTTCAAATCAGCCAAGTATTTCTAACTGGAGGGATGTGAAAACGCTGGACATTCTCATTGTCACCAGATTCAATTCTTCTGGGAGTGTGCTGCGATAGGCAAATATTTTTTATTGGTTTTATATATGTACTGATACTGATATTTCCAATAACTTCCGTGGAAGTGACAAAGAGTTCCCATCCACAACATGCATTCAATTGATCCCACACAAGTTACCCGAAGGTAGTCCATAGATTATATGTTCACTTCATAGTTTCAATCTTATTTGAGGCGCCGTTTGCCAATTTTGTCCCCTAATTCCTGGTTACAGAGTTGAGTTTGGATGTGAAATCCTTGACACAGCAAATAAACCGCAAATCTGTGGATATTCGAAGTCTTTCCCAAACCTTGGTAAGTATTGCACTACAGATCACGATTTACGCGATGACTAGTCGGAAGCAGAGAACAAACTCGCGGCTAAAGTGTCCAAGAATACATCCGTGCTCAGCGCGGACGCAAATGAATTGCACGAGCGGGAAAAACACATCTACATTACCGGATGCCGACTGAAAACCGTCCGCATTGAAAATGCTCGTTTGATGTGGGTAAGTGATATAGTGAATGATTATCACAAATTCATCGTCAAGGGATCACGGCGTTTCAGTTATCTGTCTTCTTCTATTTCATTTTACCGTTTCAGGGCATTAGAAACCAGGAGGAAATAATGCGCTCGGTCTGCAGCGACTGGGAAAGAATTTTACGGAAAAAATCGAAAGTTCGTCGTGTCGTGGGAGAATTGCACAGTAAGGGAGGAGTATTTGATGCCAAAAAATTGACTTGCCCTGCGGTCTGTGAGTAGTCATCAGGGATGAAAACACTGTGTGTGCATGTGTACAGGCGTGGATGAATGTACGATACGAATGTGGGAAAGAGCCCACAGATCAGCAAAATTGTGAATCTATACCTCATGTCACTTCATTTCATCAACTACGGGAGCTATTACCCGAATTTGATGCGACGAAAATCGTTGTGTAAATATTGCTGTTATTTTAAGCATACGTAAGTGGAGTGACAAAATTTTGTCTGATGTCAGAAACCATGGGGTACCAAAGGAGTTATGTGAATTGGAAATATCGTTTTTTTTCTGTGGTAATCGGTCGCACGTATATGAACCGTATGAAATAGCTGAGGTGAGTAATGTGCACCGTCCGGCAACGGTTTGTTGAGGATCACAAAGGAGAGTGAAAGAAAACAGTGGATTTACACTCTTTTGTCAATGTCTGAAAAACTTTTATCAACAATATCATGAGGGTTGAGCAAAACGTTTCCTTATACGCATTACACGCACGAGGTGCAGAAAATTGGGGAAGGAAAACGTGAAATTTAATCTATTGCGAATATTGTTAATTAATTGTAACTCACAGGACCAAATGTCACCAGCCGACAACAGCTCACAAATAGCTAAACTAGAACTGTAAGTATAAAATTCAATCGATGTCACTGCAGGGCGATGATTTTCTACGACTGGAAATGTGGTTTAACTCAGTAGTAGAGTGTCAATCATTTGCAGTCTGCTTCGATAATGGTGCGGCTTCAAGAAGCTCTGTGTTTGAGTGGTTTGGGGAATGCAAGCATGGCAGGCAGTCCATGGATGATGAGACACGGTGTGTTTGACCTATGGAGGCCACCACGGTGGACAACACTGCTGCTGTGCAAGCGATAGTGGAGGAGTGTGCGCTGGTGAAAGCCAACGGGATCTCATCTCAAGATGAATAAGCAGAATCCCACGTGAGAAGCTCGGGCTCAGAAAGGTCCACGCACGCTTGGTACTTCATCAACTCAGTGAGGAATAGAAATCAAGTCAGGCGAATTGGTCCGTACCATGCTTGCCAGGTTTGATAGTGGATGGTCCGATGCAGTTTGGGATATCATCAGTGGTGATGAGCTCTGAGTGTGTACAGGTGTTTAGCAAACTCGTGTAACATCACTCTCATCAGGGAAATACATATCGGTTTTCAATATCATACTTATATGCTGGTGGCTACGGATAAAGTGTATTCGGTCTTGACTTCACCTACAACTGCTGTGTTCTTAGCTTTCTTGTATCACCGTGTGAATTTGCACGAACTTCAGTATCACGATAAAATTTGTGGTAACTCGAAAGTAACTGCTCAGATTTAAAAATTTTTTATACAAAGCATCCTAGTAATTCACCCTTTCTAATTAATGGTTCCTCCTACATCAGAGTGGTTATCCTGGTGAACACGATTATTCTAAGTTGCTTATCTCTTTTGGTTTAACGTATGGTAAATAAGCCAATTAATGAAGATATTCCAGTTTTAATAAAATGATATATTATTTGGCTACTAACTACTCACGCATTATCCCTAATACTGAAAGAACTGAAAATAGATTCCAAGAAGTATACAGGTTGACCTCGAGGTGTACGGCTCATGGAATAAGCGTCTTGTGGTGCCCCCATGCCAAAACCGAACGAAACATCCAAGAGATTTTACCAGATGTTTGAAGCCAAGAGGCAGCCTTAATCGAGGGGCACACCTATAGTTTGGACCCAAATGCTGATGAGAAATCGGCTAAGTGAACGGCACGAGCACAGTGTGGCATAGCAGATGACAGTTTTCATGGTCAAAAACCGGCATGTGGCCATTGTACCGCTCGTACAACAAAGCACAGACGCTGGAAACTGGTACGCTATCCACTGTCTGCCAAAAGTGCTGAAACCTATTGCCAAACGTCGTCCGAAGACTCGAGCATAAGGGACCGTGACAAGGCACCTACTCACAAGTAGCACGTCGTCAGCGATTTTCTGGCTGGAGGACGCATATAGGTGGTTGGTTACCCACCCTACAGTCCAGACTTGGCTCCGTGTAACATTTTTGTGTTCCCAAATCTCACAACCTCGATGAGTGCAATCCGATGCGATTCACCTACAGTTGCAGCAGATGCTTATTTGAACTAGTCGAAGGAATACCAGCTTTGGCACGGT
>UZAN01041523.1:22773-36796 GCA_900618425.1 Echinostoma caproni
GATTATAAGGATGCGTACCGGCAACATCTGATCACAGAAAGAGCACACCCGATCATAAACAAGGAATGCACCCAAAAAGCCACAGTACCCATGGAACATTTATCCACACATATGCAAGACTACGGTTGGAAAACGTCAGGTAATTCCTCTATGCGAAAGCGGCAACCCGTAATTCCTTCAAGTCGTTCGAACTTCATTCGATCTCCATGCTGCTGACTCATTTTCAATGGATTCTGGAAGAAAATGCATGTTAAATTACATATCTTCATGGACGCATGACAAATGCCTATGATAAACACGCAGAATTGAAAAAATTAACATGCGAAGTTATTTCAAAAATTTAGAAATGAAAAAGTTCACAAGCCGAAATAAAAAACATGGCATGACAAAAGGATGTAACACCACGTCGTCATGGCGCTGGGGTCTGAAAACCGGTAACCAAATACGTTGCTACTTATGAGTAGTGTAACCATAAGAGCGAAATATTTCGACGTCATTCATTCTGTTAGGTCCATTTTCGAAAAGGCTACCATGCGTCAAGTTCTGCTCGGAATTCCCAGAAGGGACTGTGGACGCGCACGATTGCTGAAGTCAACTGAGAGAGAACAGCGAGTCTAGTACTTACTGGGCGACTGGATAAATTGATAGATATATGTGGAGACGAAGTCTAAAGAATGGCTAATCGAAATCACTGGGCACAGAAGTAAGCAGCAGAAAAATTGAAAATTGAAATCGTGATATTAACCCAAAAACGGTATGGTGAAAAATAGTTAGTTGCAGATTAAAGTGACAACAAAACCCAATATACACAAGTAGAAACTGATTTTGTACATGGTTGGTTATTTTCTTTCCATTTACAAGTGAAAGTGCTTATTGGAAAGCATGTCTCATATGTGGAAATATTTGAATTCGGTGACGGTAGAGACCGTCCACTCCTTGTTTCTCTGGTCATTTTTTGAATCCCGGCCAGTTTCTCAGCCATTTATTAACTGCTTTTCATTGGTGTTAGCTTCCTTTGTGCATAATGATAGTGAAAGTAAATCAAAAATTGCGACAATTTGGGAAGATCAAGATTGTTAATGCAGTGTGAGGTGTGGACTAAGTACACACTTCTGAAGGCAAGGAGTATAATTTGGATTTAGCTATTTTTGTGTTTAGCCAATGATTTTTATCTTATGAAATACTAGTCTGATTAAACAATCACATATAGATGTTTACTCAGTTGTCTGCCCCTATTCATCTGTCGTTCAGTGCCTCCATCTTCATGTAAGCCGATACACACAGAAATTCAAAACAAGGAGCCATTTGCCCAAGATACTACACATCGAGCAGACTATCGGGAATGGCCGAGCGATCGCGCACATCCAATCACTCCCTCTGTATCCTATCGGCCACCAAGTGGTGAGATGAGCGGAGACACCACTTACATGGCTGATTATGTGCCACACGCATGGAGTCGAAATCAATTGTTCGGACCGAAACATAAACGCCAGTTGGACTTACCACCATTCGAAGTAAGTTTGATATCGCGTTTTCATCACAGGGTGGTGGATAATAGCATAAGCACTCCTACAGTCAATTAGCATTCCTTTTAAGTCAATAGATTTTCCATACGAAAACAAAATAGCTCATTAAATTTCGGGCCAATTTTTAATAGTACATTTACCATCAATCGTTCACTGTCCTTCTTACTAGAATTTTCTTCCAATAGGGATGCTAATTTCATCCTTATATCTTTCAAATTATTTCTACAATTCCATTTCGCCTGTTGATCAAATCGCTTAATCTGAGATTGTCTGTTCATCGGGCGTATCTTTAAACGAAGGCAAATTGAAAAAGTGAAATGCTCAGTAACCAATTGAACGCTTTTTATAAATCCGTTCTGCATCCGTTCTGCATGAATGGTATTAACGATTCATGTATATGTGTGCATATATATTTCTATGCGCGATGTTAAAATTCAACTAACAGCAGATTGTTGGTAATATGCTTACTTTCAACCTGAGATATCCCGGGTTCAATCCTCGATAGATTCGCGCTGCTGATGAGATCCAACTAGGCAGAAACCACTATCCAGTGACTTTTAGCTTCTCAGTTTACACTTCATTTAACCTGTGCACCACCAAATTCAAAATAAGATGGTCGTAGATTTTGGACAATATTCTCCTCAGGTTAGCCTAACGGTCTCCCCGTAAGAGGCGTGTTACTCATTCACAGGTGACCTGTTACATTTGACACTGGCAAGCTGTGAAAGCACTGAAGAGTTGTTTATGAGCATTAACAATGCATATTTGCCCATCCTGGTTCACTTAGTATACGGTCTATGGGAATTGTTTCTCTGGAACCTCTGACTAGTTAGACTATTCGGATCACTTTCTGGGGAGCAGCCGTGAAATCGGGAGTTGATCACCGTTTGATGAAATTCGAATTGGCGCAATACTGATTGATAACAATCAAGATCGATCAAGTGATGAACATTATTGCTTTGTATCACTGAGCTCTCGTGCAAGAGATTGAATCTAATGAGGTTTGATGGATATGCACTAATGTTTATTAAAGCCAGGGATAAAACGGAGTAGCGAGGCATATCAGTAACACTGCAGAGGGCGTTTACATCTAATGAATGAACCGACGCTTGGAAACAATTTCCTATGAAATTTTACATTGGTCGGACGAGAACATGCCGCCCACAACGGTAATGAATGTGAGTCTGTCCTATGTTCTTCGAATTTATGTCTATGTTTATCATCACTGTTGCATTGTAATTTATTTCGTGGCTTTTATTGTTTTCGCACATTTCATGTCCCATGGAATTATTCCAATCCATAAAAGATAATCCTTCCTGTCTTTTCTTACTCAAATGTCATGAATATATTTGAACTAGATTTTACAGCTGAAGCAAGCAACCCGTTTACATGACAAACTCCTCAACTGTCCTCAATCTTTCAATTCTGTTCCGGTTCTCATGTTCAGAATTTTAACAAGTTTCATACTTTACAGGCTATTAGCAATAAATTTATCCACTTGTTTATTCTTCACATTTCACTTTGTCTCTATCCTCCCGTACACTTTGATATTTTTGCCTCATCCAAGTGGTGGCTTTTTGACCCAAGCATTGATTTTACCGAGTTGAGTTTTTTCTAATATCTAAATTCTGGTCAACGTTCTGCATGAATTTTTACATGAATGTTTGTATGCAGCTAACAAGATGGTGATAATCAGTTGCATTCGACCTGTCCTATGATGAGGCTTATTTCCCCGTTGATGACGTTTCTGAAGTGGACTGATTGCGCAAAATGTGGTAGAAGTTGTATATTACGGTTTATCAATGAACACCCGTGTTTCTTCAATTCAGATGAATGATCTGGGCATATAATTATTGAATTAAAATAAAATTCCATGTTTACAGTTCTATCATAGTATATTTTAGTGCTGTAAGGTATCTTTTATCACAACTCTTCAACGAGTATTTTCTACCCATTCACATGATAAAAATTCGGAAATATTTCAGATCACAAATTAACGCGTGATCTCCGCGACTAATCCGTAAAAGTTTACTATTCTTTTCAAGTATTCTGATGGAACCCAGCGGTTAAACGACAGGGTAGGATGCTGTTTGGGGGCAGGGGGAAGAGAGAGGAAGTACTGATTTTGTACAGACAGGGAGGAGGAGTTTCACCAAGAGCCAGTACGCCGAGAAGCTGATGACGCCCGAACAATTTGATTGCTCAGTTCCGGTCAGCTAAATAACCAACTCGCCTAAAGTGATTTTAGAACGATTTATATTGCGTCTCTGATTGATTAATCTAGTTTACCATGCAGTCTGTTACTCGTTTCACTAGATAACGATCCATCGCTCCAGTAATAAAGGTCTAATTTTCGGATTTTTTGTTCAACTTATTTGGGCTTGTGTGTACCTGAGTTTAGGAGCCGATTTCAGACAATGATGTACGCAACTGAACTGAAGAGTAAACAACCTGAAAACTAATTTGAACTCCGATGGCTACTGCTGAGACATAATGACAGCCAAAGTCGAATCCGGTGCTTCCCGAATGTGGACTGAGTATTATGTGCGGAGTCCTAAGAATCGTCGGTTCAAATTAATAACATTTTGAATAAAACACAATGTAGCGCACAAGACTTGTTTTCAGTTATTCCTCTTCTTTGACTAATACATCACAATTTGTATCACTTGGTTAAAATACGGGAGAAGGGATATTACAAAAAATGACAATGACAAATTCATAAACTTTTCATTTTTTTGTAAGTAATATCTCCGCGCTCCCGTATTTTAACCGAGTTATATAAGTTGTGAAGAGGAATTACTGAAAACAATTCTTGTTCGCTACTTATGTGTTTTATTCAAAATGTTCGTTGGTTGTCTAATGGGATGATTCAAACTAATAACGTCTATTACGCACCACTACTCACAAGTAACTTTAAGTTAAATGCGTATTTAACTGAAAATTGCTTCGATTCTGCGGTTGTTATAGTTTCAGTTAGTCTTCGACTGAATGTTCTTCCATCAAATCTCTAAAATACGAACTTTCCGACAATTTTACGCAAAGATGCAAGAATAAAATATCTGCGTTCAACTGAAGGGAGTCACTTGTTTTTTTGCTTATTATCCAACCGATCTGTCGTTCGTTTTTAAGTAAGTAATGACGATCGATTCACAGTTCCGACCGAACTGCGTGCACAGAGGTTCAAAAAACTGTGCCACTAAACTGATACAAAGTTCGTTCTTTTAGTTTCGTGCTCAACGATATTCAGTCGCGTGTGTATTGACATACAAGATAAATTGAATTTGGATTGATCGGCACTAACTGAAACATACTGAGCCTATTGACCCATGGACTATTGAGGCTATCTGGTTGTAGTCAAACGCCCTAGTTGACCGTAGAGTGTAAAACTGATGATAAACTCCACTCCACAATCAATGATAACCTCAGAATTTATGATCCAGGGACTCACGGACAGATTAAAGGAACCCCATGGTTGCGACCCCTGTGCTATCCTTCACCCTCATTACTCTACACTTTGAGTATGTCCTCGTTTTTACCATTGCTACGTATTAATTGGTACAGCTTGTTTCGAATTTTACTTAATACCAAAACGCATTTATGTTTACCTCATGCAGTGAACTGATAACTGGACCGATGATTTTTGGTTCACTGAATAATTCTTATTGTCAAGCACAGTACCAAATTTCATTTCCATCTCCTTCATTTTGAACGCATGAAATTTGAATCATCTTATTCTTGCAAATAATCCAGGGTATGTCAGATTACCGGGACAGTTATCGGGCTTGGAGTGTCGTCGGCAAACCGCGTGTTTGTTCACCGGACAATGCGTATCGATCTCCATCGGTGCCGTTTGATGGTAGAAGCACCAGTAAACAGCACTATGTGCCACACTGGGGTCACCACCCAGCGGAGTCCTGCAAACCGCAGGTACAACCGCTGTCTAGCGAGACCGCATTCGACGATGCCACGATATATCGTGCAGAATATACAGCGAAACATTTGGATCCATGTCCCGCTGCACTGTTAAACACAAAGATGAGTTTGTATCGGTTCGAACAAGAGGTGAGTCTTTTTCTGCCACGTCATATAATGAATTGACTAAACCCTTCTTTCTATCTCTCACCCTCGCTTTACAGTTTCTATACCTTGTTTATTTCAGACCGATTATTAGATATGCTTTGCTTTAAAATCGCCACCTCGACAAGGTGCTTATTCCCCAAATCACAGATTGATTTCCCCAATGACCACTATTTTTAGAACTTTGCTATTGTTGCACTTTGCAACATATGATACCTAGTGATACAAGTATATTTCCTTCCCACTGTTGTCATAGCGTCCCGCAGATGGAACAAAACTAAATGAACGATTATCGATTGAGAACTACCCTGGGAAAATAAACTGGTGCGAGCATGTTGGCAAGAAAGACCAGCGAGTAAAGAAAGCCATGATTGATAGTTTAGTAACTGAATTTGTCTCTCTGGGTGTATGCATCTGTGGGATAGAAACCACAAACGCCCCACTAAAGTGCGTGGTTAATGAAAGATCAAACTAAGGGGCGAACAAAAGGATTGCGACTAAAGGCGCTAAAAATCAGCTTCGAAAAATGAACCATTCAGGTAAATGCTGAAGCATGGATACACTCATCACCGTCACCTGGATGACTAAGTTAGTCTATTCTGGTAAATTTGGTGCCCCCTATTGAGCCTACACCTAATACCATGAAACAGGTTACCTTTACCTCTTATATTGTGTGATGAATAGCAGATGTAAACTCCATAACCACTAAGATCCATTGTTTACCTATGATAAGCGTCAACCTAAACCCTATGACTTAGACTGGAGCACCACATAGGACGCTAAAAGACCTTCATTAGAAAACCGGTGTCTCTGAAGCATTTTTGATGTCTGGTGGGTTCCGATGAGTGCTGATAGCTGTCTTCTAAAAGAAGTAATCGCCGTCCACCACCTAGGATGAATCGGTCAGGTTTCGCATGTTTATCAACCTTTTTCCTCGTATGCTGCTTTGTACTTACTGAGTAAGGCTGAAAACAAACTTTGTGGCGGTTAAACTGTGATTTCAGTTCACTTTTACTTCATTTCATTGAATATACAGTTTTCAGGATGGAGAAGCGGTCAATCAAAGGGCATTAGGGTATGAAAAAGGTTACATTCGCTTTGGGTGGTGCAATCAGCCTTGCAGAATGGGGCCTGAGAAATGATGGTTATCGATGGTTAGAGTTACGGCTCAGATTAGAAATCCGCATCCCACAAATNATGATAGAAAACAGCACAGAGAAGAAATATCAAGTGTACAGGAAAAGAACCAAAAGGCACTTGTTGGCTTTATTCCTTTGGCTCTCTAATTCTCTGCCCCCCACACATAGTTCTTCTTCTATTTTTTTCTTTTCATTTTACTTCCGTTTACTGAATATACAAAGATACAATTTCCAGGAAGGGGGAAGCAACCAATCAAAGGGCTGTCATTCAACACATCCCGGGGTGATAAACTGGTTTCGCTACCACCGGGCCACCACCGCCCGATATGTACCCAAACCCTACCCTCTACTATTGTTACTGTTTCGCTGCTGCCGAGCTTGGTCACAATCCGGGTGTTAATCCAGCTCGTGCAACATCACTCTCATTTTGGTAATACATTTCAGTTTCCAATAGACCACTTGTATATAGATACATATGAGTAAAGTGTATTTATTCCGGACGTTATCTCCCACTTCCTCGTTCTTAGTTTTTTCTATCGCCGTTGGAATTTACACGATCTTGAGTGTTGCGATAAGATTGATAACAGTTCAAAAGTTACAGATCAGATGTAGAAAATATTTTACTCAAAGTAGCATGGAAATTCATTCTTTCTAATAAGTGACTCCTGTTTCATTAGGCTAAAGAAAAACCAATCAAGGAGATGAAAAGAGTGGTCTTAATTACCTTTTTTTAACACGGAACTCTGACTGATGCTGACCAGATACAGTCGGTAACTTTGTGCTTCCATTATTCTGATCAAGTGGAACACTGTTGGTCTACCCTGAAAAGCTTACCTGCGTGTTTGTGCGTGGATCTAGCACGAGAGAATCGTTTTAACTTCTGATTCGCACAAGGGTTGCACTTTTATAACATAGATTCCCTTCTCAACAATAGTGTTAACAACATCAGTACAAAACTAACTCGTAATTAGCATCAATATTACAAGTAAGTGATTCGAAATATCGAATCATGAGTCGTAGGAAGAGTAGGACTCTTATTAGGCATTTTCACCATAGTTGCGCTTATTTCAATTCAACTGAAATAAAACTCCCTTTAACTTAAATTGTTACGCGCTGTAAACGTATAAATATGTGTTTTATGAACTCTGCTCTCCTTTTAGAATGAAGAGGGTCACATGATCTATTATCGGAATACCGATGAAGGAAATTCGTTCAGCCCCAACACAGACAAAATGGATACCCATCCCAACATATCAACAGCTGTTGCAGTGGCTAATTAGAGAACGACCATATTTTGGACAATGCCTGTTAGCTTCGATCAAACCGTCACAAAAAGAGCCACCGTGATTGCTGCATTCATTGTCATCGCACTGCGTATACGGTACAAGAGAATGAAATAGATCTACGCGACGCCAATTCCAGACCGATTCACATCACTCGATACATATTTCTTGTTAACGTTGTATTAGTCTAAAATTAAAAAAATCAAATTCTGCTTACAAACACACCAGGGTAGAGTCTGTACGCTAACACATCATTGCAAGAAGTGATTTAACTGTGTAGAAGTGCTATGATCACGCTTGTCCAACCCATGCTCGTACCCATAACAAACAACGAGACTACAACGCAAACTTTACCCATTCAAGCAGTTGATATATATATATATATATGCTGTCCAGCGCCATTGATTGTTTAGAGGCACTATTCATATGCTAACATTATGCACACACACATACACGCTCACTCATTCACTACAATTATTAAATAGATTCAACAAACAGAAAATTCAGCTGAGTAGAGCACATGAATTGAATACAAATTTATGCACAACTTGGTCCTAGATCATGCACGTACGAATTTCTATCGGTATCATCAAATTATCAAATAAAAACTATAAAACTATACCAGTGTTTTACTAACACAAATAAAAAGCAACGGTCAACTATATATCTCTACCACCGTCCTTCTATTATGCAGACATCTCATTACAAATTGCCATTATCACCAATATTATTCTCATTGCCTTCCTTACTTTATCTATTTGGCTAAATTATCGTAGTCTTCTCACGAGCTTATCCACAAACACATAAAAAAGAAATACAAAAATTGAATCATTCCTGTATGCGTTTTGTTGCATATCCTGTTTGAGTGGACAGTTTCTACGATCTAAATGGTATTATAATGATGACTGCTCCATGGTATCATGTTCATCATCCGAAAATAGAGCATCATCATTACTGTCGTCGTCATCGACGAAGACCTCTTCCTCATCCTCGTCATCATCATTTGCAGCACTTTTGGAATTATTTCTTCAACGTAAAATGATACAATGAATGAAGTTTCTAATAATAAGCTAAAAAATATCAACTTCGCATATTTTGCTTTATCACTGATGGAATGACTCGGTCTAGATTATTTTATTTTCCTGTCACAGCAGTCTGTGATCCTGTTATTGAAACGTATCACCAAAACTTCACTTCCACATTTCATTATTTCCCAACATACCGATTGGCCTATTTACAGCTAACTGTAAAATTTCACTGTGCACTTGCCTGAGCCATCACATGAAATTTGTGATCATTACTATCAAAATATATTTTTGGAATATATTTGACGTATGATTCGGGTATGCTGCGTCTACCTGTCTGTCTGTCTGTCTGTCTGTCTGTCTGTCTGTCTGTCTGTCTGTCTGTCTGTCTGTTATCATCTCATCAATTCACAATATATATTGCTGTTATGAGCCTGCTTGACAAACCTGGGCGATTTTTATTGCATTGTTGATTATTTCCGATGATTAGCTTCGGATTTAAAAATAAAAATAAATTCATGCATGGCATTGAAGAATGCGCAATCAGACATCAGATCAAAGTGAATACATTATGCACCTCGTGACAAAAGTTTTGCAACCTCCTAGACTTTTGGATTATCTCCGATTCCACATGAAGTGATACTCATACTGTGCTGGCTTTGATCGTAACAGACGGTGTTTGACCCTCCCCCGAATCCCCGGTGCACAACCTGTTAGGAGTGTGCTCAGAATGTACATGTGTCACCTAGGCGGTAGAGAAGATTTAATTTGCCTATCACCAACGGATTTCCCGTTGTTGTTCAAATTGTCACTTCAGAATCGAATTTCCCGAAGCGTTGCGTGAATAGTATTTGATAATAAGTGGTATGTGAATGACTGGACAAAATAACCCTGAAAGCACACGACCGGTTTCGCGGTTCTTCCCGGTCATCTTTTGTCAGTTCATTCATATACTTGTAACCAGGAAGTGTATTTTCGTCACAATAACCTTGTTTGCAACACCGGGTAACCATTGGATAGACAGCTCTTTCAGAGCCAGTCCAATGAAGAACCAATGCTATGATTCGATGTTTTGTAAGTGGGTTGGATTCTACTAGCCGCAACAAACGTAACCTGATGGTCTTGGTAGAATATTTGATAATAAGTAGTATGTGAATTAATATATATATATATCTTCAACCGCAAACCGTTTGAAAACCCGAGTGAGACTAAACAGAAAATTTGACAACTTGAAAGCAACACATTCAGGATATTCCGAGCCGATCCACGAATTCTCCAAACACTAACTCACAACCGCAGAATCGGCAATTCTCACGAAAGGCCTGAAATTCAACCACTCCATTGCCAAACCGACCGACTTCATCGCCTCTGTGGAGAACGGACAAAGAAACTGCTCGTTGCCCGAAGGCAAAAGAGAAGAAATTAGGATCAAAATATGCCAACAGCTCAACCAACAGAAACAGTCGCAAATGATCACTGATGTCGAAATGAAGGCATTGAAATCGCTGAAAAATGACTCCAATATTATCATTCTTTCGGCAGACAAAAGCAATGCAGTCGCACTGTTGGACAAAACAGAATATACAAAAAAGATAAAACAACTGATCGAAGACAAAGAAGCTTACCAAGTGGTCAACGGGAACCCCTTAAAGCAGCTGAGGAATCAACTAACTAAATCCTTTTCCACTCTCAAGAAAAACAAGAAACTAACGGATGACGAACATAGACGAGTCAAACCCACAGAAAGTCCGATACCACGGCTCTATGGACTACCGAAAGTGCACAAACCCGATGTACCACCACAACCCATTGTCGCATCCACAACAGCACCCAACTACAATCTCGCAAGGTACCTCTTCCAACTACTACGCCCATCATTACCTGCAAAACAAAATGATGCGAAAAGTCCCACGATTTTCCTGGAACGCATCAAGGGATTGACCATTGAACCAGATGAAGTGATAGTCTCTTTCGATGTGACCTCACTGTTTACCAATATACCGAAGCAAAAGGCCGTCGAAAGTATCCGACACTTATTGCAAACTGACCAAAATTTGCAATTAAGAACGAAACTTTCTGTGGACTAAATGGTGAAACTCGTAGATCTCTGTATGGAAACCTATTTCCAATTCGACGGGAAGGTGTACCAGCAGATGCGAGGAACTCCAATGGGTTCGCCACTCTCAGGGCTGCTTGCAGATGCGGTTATGAAACACATCTGTCTGTGGATACGTTATGTGTACGATACATTCGTCATACTCAGAGCCTCCACAGTAGATCAGTTCCACCAAATGATCAAGAGCAGGTGCCCGGTATCAACTTCACACGAGAGGAAGAAAAAGATGGACAACTCCTCTTACTCGATATCCTACTCATGAAGCAACTAGACGGAAGAATCCAAACCACGGTATACCGAAAACCGACCACGACGGACCGCATCCTCAACTAAAACAGCAATCACCCTTTGTGCCACCTAAAACGTTATGTGCGAACTCTATTCCGCCGAGCAAACACACTGTAGCACACCTGAGTTAAGGATAAGAGAAAGAACTCGACTCTTTCAACTGTTCCTATCAAACGCATATCCCAGGAGTTTTATCAAAGCGTGCCTCAGAGGTAAAAAACAAACAACACATACAAAAGAAGGAACTTGGATAACGCTACCCTACATACGCGGCACGTCAAAAGCCACCGAACGAATATTCCGACAGTTGGGAATCAAGATCGCCCATAAACCGGCAGCAACCGTGCGATTATCCCTTTTCAACGGCAAGGACCGAGTCGAACAGCACGAACGATCAGGAGTAATCTACGCAATCCCGTGTCCGGGCTGCAACCAACACTACATAGGCGAGACAGGCAAACAACTACGCACTCGCCTACCCGAACACAAGCTTGCCCTCCGACGCGCTGACCCGAGGTCACAAATCTGGAACCACTGCGCACGGACAGGTCACGAGACCGCAATCGATAACGCAAAGGTTGTGGCACGAGCTAAGAAGAAGAGGGAACGATTAATCCTCGAAGCTCTGCACTCGGTCAATTCGTTTAACCGACACGTCGAGATAGACAAACATTACGTCACACTCGCAAAACCCGTGATGATTGGTGGACCGATAGACGTACAAACAGCACACAGGCGTACGAAAAGACGGTAATCCCATTATTCCATTCATTTCATGTAAGTTTGACAACGAGTCCTAGTTTGGATCGAAACGTTGCAATAAACATTTTACAACTCAGTGTACACCTCCATTCTCTCTTGAAATATATATATATATATATATATATATATTTCACACATGTTTGAGTTCAGACTGTGCCAAATGAATCGCGGTACAATAATATTTCATTTCACCTGTTCGCCGAGCTTGGCAATTTGTTTGCAAACATTTCACTGAAAATTCCCATTGTGACATTGACAAAACAACACGCGTAGCAAACAAGCTCGTTTTCGGTAACTTCATCCACTCGCTAATACAGTTATATATATTTGCACGTTTATTCACTAAATGTATATAACTGTATTAGCCAGAGGATGAAGTTATCGAAAACGAGCTTGTTCGCTACTCGTGTTGTTCTGCAAACATTTCATCACCAACCGAGGTGACATCATCAGTGATTGTGAAGTAGCGCTGATGATGTCACCGGCTGGTGATGAAACGTTTGCCAACAAATTGCCAAGCTTGGCGAACAGGTGAGATGGGAATTCACTTCACCCGAGCTATGAGAACCAATTTTCAACATTTTGTCAACAATAATATTTATACAAAGAAAAACGTTCCACGATTGGCGTGAATAGTTATTCGAACCTTCTCATAAACACTAACTGGATGTTTTCACCGGGTTTGGAACTCCGACTTTTTGAAATTCGCGCTATTCTTCAGTTGTATTATCTGAATCAATAGTCAGTTGCTTTGATTACCTCAAAGAATACTTAACGTAGAACCCATTACTCAGTGTGTTTGACATGGTTCAGTAGAAGTTATCCTGTAAATACAACAGTTTTACACTTTTTCTACATTAGAGGTGAAGTAGTAAATTTCACCTTTCACGTGCCTAATCTCTCCATCTAGGTTTATCACAGTAGTTTATCACATTCAAAACTAGGTAACGGAGACAGGATAGCTATCACTACTAAACTAAACTGGCTCCAGTAAGTAATCTAGGAGAGTATACAGGGTATACGGAAAATAAATACGGACACCAGCTTTCACAGTTTTGTCACTTATACAAAAGAAAAGCCTTATTTAGTGCCTTGTCTCCCGTGCACGAAAGATATGCTCCCAATCCACGTTCGCAGATGAACTTGATCAGATTAAATACATTCTAAGGGAAAGCGCGTATCCTGAAAGGTTCATCGAAAGAAATCTAGAAGAAAGAAATGAAACACGAGCCTGTTTAGGAAGCTCCAAAGAAGATGTTTATTAAATTGCCATCGAAAGGAGATGACCTGTCGGATCTAATTAGGGGACGTTTAGCGCTTGCTGTGAGAGGAACCTTCAATGCAGCCAGGTTGTCATGCGGATTCACCGGCTCATCATCAATAAGAACATCCAATAAAGACAGTTTACCTACGCTGGCCCCCTTTCAAGGTTATATATTCCTTCAGCTGCGTTTGTAACGCAACCCACATTGGCCGAACGGCGAGGGAGCTATCTCAGCGGATTTAAGAGCACTGCCCACGCCGGCTTCAACATGGGGGAAAAGGTGTCACAGGAAGAGCTATTCTCGCTCACCTTGCAGACTCGGGTCACCAAGTTACCACCACCTTACCCACCCAAGTCGCTGCGTCTCCACACCCTAGACAATGCGGAAGCAATCGGCATTCATTTGTTCAAACCCAAACTGTATACAAAAGAGATTGGCCCATGCCATTCAACTGCCGTGGCCGAAGATCGATCGCACGGATGACGCATCATAGTTTGATTGCAGTGTTGTGGCGATCTAGGGGCGTGAAACACGTCGCACCA
>UZAN01041523.1:42785-57680 GCA_900618425.1 Echinostoma caproni
CTCCCAAAAACAATTTGTAAGAACACTCGGTCTTCCATGGCCAACACCACACACACGACACAGCCATCCTCACCCATCCCTAATGACCCGAACAATGGGTATATGTGAAGACCAAATTGTGTGCAATATCCATTCATGGAACTGGAATGTTAATTATTTTTTTCCAATTTGTCATGATTTCTCCCCCCCCATCCTACTATTAGTTTGACATAAAGGTAATAACCTGTAGAATAATCAGTGAATTAGACCATTATTACCGTTTGAAAATTTCTACATGTTGTTTATCAGGCTATTTGTAGTGGCACTGACACCTGAACTAGAGCGATGGATCGTTATCTGGTGAAACCAGTAACTGAATGCATAACAAACCTGATTATTCATTCAATGATGTAATCCTCAGTATTCGGCCTAGTTGTGAAAGCGATTTACGTAAGATGAGCACCCTCGCTAATCTGCGACGTCTCAGGACCCAATGTGGTGCAAGGATACTTACTGCTCCAAGGCTGCAAAACATTGTCTCATCGAGAAGCTGACGACTACCGTCCTATCCCAACCATCTCCCACTACTGACCAGGGCATAGAGGTGGATGGAAATGGTTTGTTTGGATATGGCTCCCGTTTAGGGTATGCCGAAATTCTTTGGATGGGGACACTATCGCGTTATGTTCATTGACGAGAATGCATGCTAATGTGTTTACATTTTGTAACATCACATTACTAAACCACAGAGATACTCAAAGTTGAGTGCAGTAAATGAAGAACAATTGTGTTGTATAATATATCCCTCTCCAGAACGTTATTACTTATCGTCCACTGTTCAGTTCAACCCGCTTTTACTTAGTGCTATAATCTCATATTTCTCATGACAAGATTTCATCGAAGCATTAATCTGAAGTTTTAATCAACATTGTTAATTATATCCAACATTTGACGTTTAAGAGAGACATTGTCATTCAATCATTCCAACCCGGTTGTTGGTTCACAGATTCATGAATAAAATACGAAACATAGAATGCCGGGAGCTTTAAACTCCATTCGAACGCTAGCTACACGGTTCATTTGCAGACGTCATACGCTTCATCATTTCAAGTCACCAGGATTAGGATTCCTCTCTTGATTTTTAAATGACACGAGGTGTCACGTGATCTCAAAACATATTCACACCCTAATAAACCCACTATCTCCGTATTTGTTTTTTTTTTGAAGGAAACTTACGAAATGGCTAGCTGATAATTTGATAACTGAACACTCAGACGTGATTCTGGGTGATCGATTAAACAGCGACGAGTGACTGCTTTCAATCGGTGGTGTGTTGGTGCGGTTGTCTGGCTGGCTAACATACCAGGTGACGAAGAGCTAGATTTGTACCTGATCCATTGATCTGATACAAAACTAGGATCAGTAAGTAGCTCATCGCTACATTAGGGATAAAAAAGCGATGAAACAATATAACCCAAATTCAAATTTAACTCTTATTCTGTGAAAATGATGTAGTGCTTCTATGCGTTCCATGGGTAGCTCCATCGTCGCCAAGAGCAACATCTCTTTTTCTCCTCCAGTGATGTTTAATTTCCTCAATTTTTCAATGTTTTTGCTTTGTTACCATGCTGGTTTTCTAGCCTGTATAATAATAATAATAATAATAATAATAATAATAATAATAATCAGTTTCAGTTTGAACAACCATTAACCATACACTTTCGTGCGCCGGTTTTGGTTGCTGTCTTTTGGCTGCCCATTTGGATGAAGAATAGGAGAAGAAGAGGAAAGTTGAAAGTGGAGTCGAAAGGAAAATGGAGAAGTTCCGTGGACTAAGGTTGGGAAGAAATTGAGGAGATGCACAAAAGTTGAAAGTTGAGTCGAAAAGAAAAATTTTAGTTTTTAGGGATATTTGACCGGTATAAATTATTATTATTATAATTAATAATAATAATAATAATAATAATAATAATAAATATCCCTAAAAACTAAAGTTTTCACCTAAGATACTCATGATTCTGATAACATATTCGAAGTATTCTTTACATCTAACCTGAAAACAGGACATATCAACATTTTCATAAAGTTCAGATGAATGAGCTGAAGTCTGCAATCGACAATTTCAAACATTACTACCGATATGTGAATGACATATTCTGCGTGATTTATATTAGCTGCTACTTAACATGTGTGTTATTGGAATTTAATAACAATGAATCGTTCCTGCATGTGTCTCTTAGAAAAATGGAAGATGGTCGGATAGTACGAAAAATGTACCGAAAACCGTTAGCATCCAACAGAAACGTAACTTATTGAGATGCTTGGCCACTAGGGCGAGGGCAATCTGCTCTGAGTTGTTGGATGATGAGCTGACGCTCAATAGAAACACCTTATGTGAGAATGGATACCCGGATTGTTTCATTGAAAGTAATCTGATTCAACTAATATCGAAAACTCCCATTCAAGCAGTGAGAAACAAAGACTTGTTCATCAGTTTTCCACTCAAAGGCAATGCCGTGAGCGAGGTCCTACTTCGATGTCTGAACAGAGAAATTAACAACACCAATGCTGCCAAATTACGGTGCATGTTTTGAGGTGCTCCTATGATCCACATTCGATGGTTGTATACTCTTCCAGATGCGTTTAAGGCAAATCTTATGTTGGTCGAACGGCACGATAACTATCTACCCGGAACGAAGAGCATCACCCACACTGTTTAAGATTAGGACAGACCGGATCAATAAACAGCTCCACCTTGGCCCACTGGAGATCAAATAAATCCGGACATCACCTTCAAAGTGCAAGGGTGTTCAAATGTGCACTCCAGCAATAGCTGAAGCGGTCGGGATGATAAAGTTGACCCCTGACCTCTGCGCCCGACAGCATTTGGTCCAGTCAATCCAACTTGCATGGCCCGTGATCGATCAGGTCCGAGTGTGTCCGCGCTCCAATCACCCTGAGCTCGTTACTTACTTAGACCAATCAAATGACAAATACCAGTTCAACATGACAAACACTTACCCATGATTGATGATGTGTCTTATTATGCTATCTGTTTTCTAATACTACCCATGTAATCTGTAAGCGGCTTGAGAAGGAATTACTGAGAAAAATTGTTTCGCCGATTTGTGTTTGTTACAAATGCAAATGCTTGTGTCAGCCGCATAATCGGTAGGCCGATCACAATTTGGCTTGGCTTCGTGATACTGCGAATTCGGACGAAAGCTGTCATTTGTCAAATGCAGGAATATGCGGTCATCGACTAAAATTTTTTTTTCTAGATGATTAACACCGACTAGATCCTAATGGTTGTTTTATAGCTTTGTATGCCATTACCAATAACAAGTTGCTGTAATACGCCAAAGTATTAACCATTCACATCACCGCTTCCAACTGCACAAACAGAGAGAATCTCTCTGGAGTCTAACCCTCCCTGGGTAAAGAACGCATATCCGATCCCACCCTGGTACCATAATTGTGGATGCAGGCAACCTTCGGTCTTTAGTCCACCATCTAGTTCTGCCTATATAATTGATTGCGTTGACGGTGGTCCGCACAATTGATGAGTCAGAAAAATAACACTTTATATGGTGTACTAAACAATAACCTTGGCTACTTTATTGAATTTTATGACCGGAAAATGTTTTTTCCAATTTCAGAATGCGGATGGAATTCAATTTAGATTGAATCACGAGCTGTGTACTACATTTTCGAGGATACTACTTTCGGATGGCCCAATTTGCAGTGCCGTTGAATCATTAGATGAGAAGCCTTGTGATATAATTTAAGTAAAACCTGCATCTAACCGATATTTTTGTATTTTTTTGAGCAGTTTGGGTGGCTTCGCGCTGTCACACCCGTCCCAATCACTTGATACCAACCAATGGTTTTCGCATGACACAAATCACGCTGTTACTAGTCAACTTCCTGCTAAACTTTGTCAAATGACTTACAGACTAGGCCCGAATGCCTAACGAAGAGATCAGGACTCTTCCACACTTCCTGCATCAACAAGTGCGGTCAGAGAGAGTAACACACATTCCATTAGTCACGCGATCACCTTCCGCTAACACTTGGTGCTACAAACGAATGCAGTGCGTTCTTTCTAAGTGTAGATATAAACAGTTCATTAAATTGACTATCTGCGGTTTTTGAATAGACAGTTAGCAGCTGTTCGAATTGAGTCACGTGAGAATGCTTGTGGCTAAAACAAGGGACACATGATTCAACAGTGAGAGTAAAGCAATTTGCGATTTGAATGAATAGGATTTAATCCATATATACCCCTTCTCCTTTCTTCTACTTAAATGCAACAAAATAGTAAGAACTATACTTGTCAATGAGTGGAACATGAAGGAAATGAATAGAAACTTTGAATTAACGTGATCGGAATCCTATATTGATGCATCCTTAGAAGTACTCAAGCGTGGGGGAAGGGGAAAAGTGGTTGGCTGGCTGACTGGAAGGCTGATCAGCCAAAATGAGGCTAGATAGCTCTAATGGGTAGAATACATTAAATTGTCCCGATTAACTTGAGGTCAGTAACTATAAGTTTGAGGAACTCTAAAGTTTTCAGACTGTTTGTGAACTTCATTGGCTTGGAGTGCGCGGCTCAGGGTCTTGGTTCATTGTAAAGTGTCAGGAATCAAACATCTCATGTGAAATCGAGATGTTGATGGTTTACGTTATAAATGGCTATACGGTTTTTCTCATTTTCATTATTGGAGGAATAGCAGTTTTATTAGCTGCCCTAAAGCAGATTGCTTCGGGTAATTAAATCCAACCTACATGGAATTGAAGTAGGTGCGCTGCTGTAGTGATATTCCAACAGATGACCCTTGTGCGGCTTTTTGATCACCTTCAAAACTTGGCTACCACCGCACACACAGCAGCTGTATCTATTCCAGTCATGCTGTTCTTGTATGTATGATCTATTTTGAGTCAAAGCACAACTGATATCACTGAAACCATCATTCTGTGAAAATTCTCATCGCCACGCCAGATATATATATATATATACAGAGAGGATTGAGATTGTTTGGTTTGACAGGTTCGATAGATTTTATCAGAATTTCAGTTATGATCACAAGTAGATCATTACACAAAATTTCTACTCTATATTTACTGAAAAAATAGAATTTGAGTCTGCTGGAAGTCCGTGCAGTTCGTAACATTTTCAGTCAATTCACTACCTTAGGTGAAATAAAGACCTAGATATACGACACGAATCCTTGAATCGGAGCACATTTGTCTTGTATATTCTCCTCCTCTCCCCTCAAACGACCTCTTGTTCTGCATAAATAATTTGAATAATTAAAGAGGAGCTTGGCATTCGGTGCAAACTTGTTCCATCTTGAACGGAAAAGCATGTTATGCGATCGTCACGTGAATAACGAATTTCGCGATCCTTTGCCGCTTTTTCGGATGACGTACTAACCATTGCATTTATCAAAAAAAGGATTGGCTATGCATCATTTGGACAGGCGCTTCATTTATATCTTGATCGATGGATATTTAAATGAAGTATATGAAGTTACTGAAGTAAACCGTCATGGATTGAAAGTGAAAACCCACGTCCACATCATCATCATCATCATCATGGCTCACTTGCACCACTTTCTCCTGGACAAAATTAGACTTGACCCAATTGCATCTATGTGCATCTATGCATCTATGTGATCTGTCACATAACTTAAAGATATTTGGCGACCAGTGATTACTGAAAGAGCAAATCCAGATGAGTCTATAGATCAACTTATGCGAACCATACTGGTTTCATGCCATGAGACAGCCTACTTACAAGACAGTGTGCGACGATAGTTCAAGCGCTTCTGTGTCAAACGAAAATGGATTTTTATTGAGCAGACTGCCCCCTGGATTTCGGCTCCAGACACAATGATGTGTTGATCCAAGCAACGACGCACATTAAATGGAGTTAAAACTACAATACTCCTAAGAAGTAAAAGATTATGAAATAAAATACTTATGATATAATCATAACTCCCCAAAGATCTAACAAAGATGTTAGAAGGAGAGGAGGTATGAGTGAAAGACATCCCTAACTAACCACAACTATCGAAGGATGGGAAGATCGATCGTAGTAGATGATGATGAAATTACCGTGCGGATACAGCGGAAATTATCCTTATGCCGGAGGAAACGTAAACAATCAAATGCGATTGTGTCGAAAACCTCCAATGAGCGCCTTTTGACTGGTTGTGCTACTATCCTGCGTTGTCACAACTCACCGAATTGAAGGATTCTTGTCATTGATATGGCCCTTGTTCGCCGGTATACGAAATCGGAATTATTTCTACTCAGACACTCCCGTGCATTTACTCCATTCAAATACACTTAATTCTCTCGGATTTTGAAATTCACACAAAGGCACAACAGGCCGGGTGGAAAGTTGCTCTTAAGTACACTCCTCCTTCCAATATGTCCGTCCCATCACAACTGAGTACGAACACGCGTTGCTTGTTCGAGAAAATCTCCGATTTAGCACTTGTTCTCCGTTCTCCGATTAATGTTCATACTTTGCATACCAGAATCTTAGTTGAACCCGCTTGTTGCGGACACGCTGGTGTCCATTGATGGATTTAACTTGTACCGGCTGGACAGGGTCTTCTGTGGCAAGAAGACCAGCATCGTGGTGTGACAAGTCAGATGTTACCTACTCATTCCCAAGTAATGGCATTGATTGTTTATCTCTTTAGGGTCACCCTGAATTCTCTGGACATAGAAGTACCTTCAGAACAAACCTATATATTGCTCCATTTTGTACACAAAATACCATCTCGACATTCTCTGACCCACTTTTACTTTTTCTTGTGCTACTTCTAGGGGATAACCTGCATATTATTGTGGGTGATTTTAACCATGCCTCAACCCGGCCTCTCAATGCTTTTGAATTAACTGATTTATGTGTTTCACCGAACAGAGGTATCTTTGTTTTAGACAGAACTATAACAGATCTACGTGCACCCATCTCAACCACTGATCACGATTTACTTCTTTTAAGGCCTAAGATATATTCCCATTCTGGCTTTCATTCGTTCAGGCTAACCAACCACATCAGAATCAGTCGGTGTAACAAATCACGTAAGTGTATTCGTCTTCTTCAAAGATCCCTATCCTATGCAGCTTACTGCTTCTCCTTTGAGCCTTCATTGAACGACAATGTTGATCTTCTTATCGATACAATTCATTCCATCTTAGACATATGTTGTCCCTTAGAAACCCTCTTTCTCTCTAATGGTCAAATTGCCTCTACAAAACTCAAAAAATTAAGGAGAGACTAGGAACACTTATACAAATCTCGGAACTCATCACTGGTCAGGTATACTTCCAAGTTGATAAAAAAGGAAATTAAGAGTATCGGCTCTTCCTATGCGAATCAACTCATATGCAATCACAACAGGAGACATCTATGGAAAGGTATCCGGATCTTATGTGGAACGAAATTCAGACCAACTAAGTGTGCTGTGGACGTTGAGAATACAAATCGTGCATTTGTACATTCGAGCAGTGGTCCTATTATCTCATGGATTCCGGAAGATGCTGCTAATGTAACCCGATTCTCCAGATAATAAATGTTTAAACTCCGTACAACTAACTCACCCACCGGCATCGGTCCTGACATTCTGTCATCATATCTTATAAAGTATCTTATAAAGTAAGTATCTTATAAGTAAGTAAGTAAGTAAGTAAGTAAGTAAGTAAGTAAGTAAGTAAGTAAGTAAGTAAGTAAGTATCTTATAAAGTATCTTATAAAGCTCTTGCTCTAGCAGACGTCTTTACTTCATTTAGAACGTATTCTATCTCTGAGTGTTGGAGACTCGTCACTACCATTCCTGTTTCAAAACCGTGTATACCCAGCTTCCTAGACAAACGTTTCCGTCATATTGCTCTAACATTAGTTGGTCTTAAATTGACAAAACATGCCAGTCCCAAACGTTTGTCTGTTTATTTCAGTATCCTCGAAGGCAACCTCCAGTTTGCTTATAAATCAAACAGTTCAAATTTGGATACTGTCGCCTCCCTTATTCAGTACGTTACCAGGTCCCTGGATGCATCCGTGAAATCTGAGATGCGTTTTCATGTGAATAATAGCGGATTCAATTTCAAGCTAGGATGCACTAGACAGCTGTTTCGACCTCGTTGGGTCTCGTCAGTAGAGCAAATCCATTGACCCAACTGGGGATCGAACTGGGGACCCTATGGGCAGAATGCAAGCACACTACCCGGTATATCGAGTTCAACAGGGTTAGAAAGTTTTGACTCATCTCCTACTCAGAAAAACATTCAGTAATTAAAACAAAGAAGAAACCATCAGTTGTAATAAAACTCAAGTATTTTGATAGTTGTCAGATAATGTACACGAACACATCCATTCTGATAATAGTCCTTTGAGGTTTGAGACTTGGTATCACCAACAAGGCTTTCAAAAAATGCCATTATCCAATCCTGTTGGTCCATTCCTCCTTCCGGATCGCCCAATCACTTCCTGAATCGTCTGTACGTCCAATTTGGAAAGCCTACCGCTCTGTTATACTTCTACGCTGCTCGTTGAAAAGTACTCACTGTTGTCAATCATTCCAAGATGGACTTAACGAACAATTTGGTCTGCTTGAACTCATTAGGTTCGAGTTTTCAGGAAACGTGAACAAATCAGCCGTCTTAATCCGCTAAAATAAAAACCGGTCAGTACATCCGTGAAAAAATGCACAGAATTTCCTACAAACCGGATTGGTTCAGAGTAGAATAATTTGTTCCAGATGACGCGAGCGACAACAGAGGAGTTGAGTAATAATGTGAAAAGAGTTGTGTTTTTAATGGCCCAGCACAGCTCAGTTCAGAGTAGAAAAAATGTCACTGTTTTCCACCTTCATGATATGTAGCTCGTTTACACATTTTTTCGTGGTACCACACGTCCGGGAAATATGCTGCAAAGTGGCATCCGTGGTGCCACTAAACGTTTTCTCTTATCCGACATTCAGTGGCAGCGCGGATGCCACTTTGTAACACATTTCCCGGATTAAACGTGAATTCTTCAATGGAGGTAACTCTTCTTCACGCAGAAAAATGTCGACGACCAATATTAAGGTAGCCGTGGGTAGCATACTTTACCTACCCCAACTTAATAACCTAAGGAAAAGCCAATGTTATAGTCGTATGTGGGATCATGGATAACCGTAGCTCATTCATGTCACCACATGTTTCGTTCACTGAACTTATGGGGATCGAACGGATGCAATGAGGATATGAAAAGATGCGATGAGTTGATCAATGATACATTAAAGACAGGAACGTATGCATTGAAGCTGCGCAGCGAAGGGAGAAGCTGTAGGAGAAAAATTGTTGTCTTGGGAATTATTAACAGAAGGTAATGGTCATCCCGGGAATGCCAGTGAAAAACTTGGACGTCGCGCTCATGATTATCGAGGAAATTAGCTTGCCTTAGCCACGACGAACGAAAAACCAAAACACAAGGCGTTGGTGACAACGTTTCGACCCGCTTGGAAGGCCTTTCATAATGATTTTCATGAAGTTTGCAGTAGTCTGGTGCATCTACACCTTTGGAACTTCAAGTGAATCTAATCAATCGCATTCTATTGTAAAACCCACGAAGGGATTGGTGCCTCAGCAGTCACACGTCACCGATTAGATCGGGTCTAGCAAAAAACCGTCCAATCTGAATGAGCTGATTTCGCCATAGATAGAGCAAGGATGAGAGTTTCGGGTTTGACCATTCTTTCTCCTAACCCCACCCGGGAAAGTTATGTCCACGACCGTTAATCGAGTAAGCCCAAGACGAGATTGAACGAACCCGGTAGTACTTGACCTCGGTCGGTCGAGTAAAGAAGCAAATCACATCAAAATGAATCGATAAATCGGTCACCAAGATCACACATGTCAATCATTGCATGGGTTGGTTCAGCCTAGGTCCTCATTAGTCTAGTGAATGAATTCCATCAAGGCAAAGGGTCCCTGGAATAATATTTTGGGCCAGATTGAATTGTCTACATATTTCTGGCACTGAATGCCAAATTTGCAAAGAAACTTAATAATTTTACTCGGATACAGTGAAAGAATTACAATCAATTTACTGCTACGTAGCACCCCTGAGAAATGGCATTTTCCAACAGTATATGTAATAACGTTGTTTCTGATTAAGCGATGTCGCCCCCCACCATCAGTATGTCGCTGTTCCTGATACCTACCCACTTGATCTTTGAACAACGTTTGGGACGACCAGCCAACCTGCAGCGTCGCCTTCAGCTACGGGTGCTGCACCTGGTGTGACGCGAACATGCTACTGTCCACTGATTGGATAATCCTTACGAGAAAGGCACACCGATGCCAACAATCGACGACGACTTCAAAATGTGTAAGCGCCTATCGATCAGAATGTGCTGGAGATGCTGAATTAACCAGGTGCAACATGGAACTCCGTAGCCAAATCACTTGATATTTCCAGAAAAACTGTTTATAATGTTATGTCCTATACAAGCATCCTAGGAAAGATGCCACCTCAGAACACACGAAAAGTTCAAAACAGCGAATGAGGCGTCCTTGGCTTAGTTTATTCCTATCACGGAAAAGCACAATGGGTTCCCCACGATCAAGAGCTTTGTTTCTAAGAAGACAATCCAGTTAGCACAAAGAATGCATCACCGTGACTTCCAGCTTTCTAAAGGTTGGTTTCACTTTAGCCAGATTGATGTTGTATTTCTATCCTATAAAGTAAGAAACAAGCAACTAACTATGTGCATTATTTTATGGGTTTGTTAGGAAAGTTGGGCGGTACCACGAGCTGCAGTGGACGATTTTCGAGCAAGGTTACCACAGTTGATCCATGGACGCGCTGACTATGATATTTTCACTGGGGATGAAACAGATTGATATTACAGGCAGCTCCTAGAAAGAACATAAAGCATTAAAGGAAAAGCAGTTTCTGGAACAACTAAATCAAAAAAAGAGTCATATGACTGATTTATTATCTCAATTAGAGAAGTGCAGAAGTTACTGGATCAATTGAAGTTGCTTGCCTTGTTTAATGATCGGATTTCTGGTTGTTTATGGGAGTGTGCAATGGATTCAAACAGCGTGTTTGATGAATTCTTAAGGAGAGCCAAGCTGACACAAACGACGATTTTTGATTTTGCTAAAAGTACATCTTTGTAATCCGCAAAGGTTTTTTCTGCACTAGAATGTGGTCATTTTTGTCACAGTGGTCATCAAAGTCACTGCCATTCGGTCTATCGATGGGCTATGTCACACTAACGTTTGAGCGATGCGCTTCTAATTTATGAATCACAGCATGGCATCACGTGCTGAACTTAATTCGTCACTCATGTTGACTAGGGTCATAACGAAACTATCGATCAGTTTGAACATACTCTGGCAAGAACAAAAGCGGACGAACGAATAGCTGTCTACAGACGCGATTGGTACAAATCTTTCCCCAGAAAATCATGAATAGATTGCACACCGAACAATTAGTTAGGAATATGGTTAAGAAGTCAATGTACTGAGTACACCTCGTGACCGTTATTTAACTTATTCTGGATGGAGTAATTTCCTTCGAATGTGATTGCATGCCCCTTATTCTCACTATGTTCATTTAGGTTTTCATCGAATGGATTATTAATGATGTGATTATTATAGCTAAACAATTTATTGGTATTGTGGATGCGAAATACTCCATTTTAAGGCGAGCTTCGCATTGCGAAGGAATTGATGAATATCTGTAATTAACATGCGGTGATTGGGTTGGAAAAATCCCCCTGAATAAAGGTAAGTAATATCTGGAGAAATAGACACTTGAAACTGAAAAAGGGCTGAATACCAGATGCAAGGTGTTAATGTTGAACTGGGGACATCATAAAATATTTCAATTTCTACAATACATGAAAGACGTACAGGACGGTGTATTTAAATTCCGGTATGAATAAACAGTATATACTTACCAACGGAATCATCGATCCTGTTTATTTTGTCGCAAAATTTTCAACCGATTTTCCATAAATCATCTACTACAGACAAATATGCTGGGTTGCAGTTCCTGGAATCTACCCACTTTTTCGAATTCCCGAGCGAGGAAATATAGTGAGATTTGGACCGTACAAGTGTTTATTATCAGATCCATAAAGATATCCATTGTCTGATGGAAATTGCATTTTTTCGCTGTGGTTCATGATATGGCAAATGCATCAAGTTCACACAATCGCTGCAACTAGAGCTTCCGCATCGTCGCAAAAATTCCAAAATTTCTGGAATCAAAAATTGTCCACGTGACATCCTTTCACTGTTAGGGTGAACCACTAAGATCAATAAGACTCGCTCAACGACAAATTACATGAAAAGAAAAAGTCAAAGTAATCACCAATTCAAGAAAATACTGACGAAAATACTGGTGACGAAGATGATTGGTCTGATGATATGATGAACATGGTAATGATTATGATGAAGATGATTCGGATGATGACGATGATGATGTCGATGATAACCACTCGGCTGATCACGATCATGACTAACATCATGAAGATGATGATGCTGATGATGATGATCGCGATCATGAGGAAGATGATGATTCGGACGATTATGATTGGGATCAGGTTGATGATCCCAGTGATTCGGAAGATAATGATGTTGACGAATAGTCGGATGAGGAAAAGATGATGAATATGATTCGGTAGGTGATCATGACGAGGACGGTCATGATGATGACGGTGAGGATTCGGATAAGGAAGCTGATAGTGCACATCCAGATGATGATGACGATTCTGATATTCATGAAAAATGATTCTTTGGAAGATCATGATCATTCGCAAGCTGCTGGTGACGAAAGACGTAAAGATGATGTTTCGGCTGATGACGATAATCATTATTCAGAGGAGGACGATGATGACGAAGAGTGTTCGGACGATGGTAATGCAGACAGTGATGGTGATGATTGCAATGACGATGGTTCGGTTCACACCAGGATTCGCATGATGATGACGATGATCATCATGCGACGATTTGCATGAAACCGATACGGATAAATTCCATGACTCAGATGATGGCGGCGATGTTGGTCAGGATGATGATGAAGATGACGGTAAACAAGATGACTCGGACGATGACTGGGATGATGATCGTGATGACGACGATGGTGATGATGATGAGCACAATGATGATGATGATGATGACGATAATGATGATGATGATGATGATGATGATGATGATGATGATGATGATTGCGGTTATGAAGATTACCAGGATGATGATGATGACGATAATGATGATGATGATGATGATGATGATGATGATCATGATGATGATCATGATGATGACTCGGATGATGACTCGGATGATGACTCCGATGATGATGATGATGATGATGATGATGATGATGATGATGATGTTGATGATATTAATGATGACGATGTTTTTGATGATGATAATGATGATGATGATGATCCGGCGGATGACGATGATGTTGACGATGATGAAGATGAGTCGGATAATGATGACGGTGATGCCGACGATGCGGATTTTGATTCTGATGATGAGGATGATGACGATGATGATGATAATGAAGATGCCGATGATTCGGATGTTCCGGATGATTCCGATGATGATAATGATGATGATGAAGATTCGGAAGATGACGAAGATTCGGATGACAATGAAGATGATGATGATGATGATGATGATGATGACGATTCGGATGATCATGATGTTGACGATGTAGTTTATGATGATGACGATGATGATGCGTAAGTTGCTGGTGATGCGTATGATGATGATGGTGATGATGATGATGATGATGATGATGATGAGGATGAAGATGATGATGACTCGAATGATGATAATGATGATCATTCGGATGATGATGATGATGATGATGATGTTCGTGGTGAAGACGATGGTGATGATGATGAGGATAATGTTTATGACGATGACGATGATGATGATGACGATGATGATGATGACGAGGATTCGACTGATGATGACGATGATGATGATGATGATTCCGATGATGATGATGATGATGCTGATGACGATGATGATGATGTTCGTCTTGAAGACGATGGTGATGATGATGAGGATAATGTCGATGATGATGACGATGATGATGGTGATGATGACGATGATGAGGATTCGACTGATGATGACGATGATGATGATGATGACGATTCGGATGATGATGATGTTGACGATGTAGTTCATGANCCCGATGATGATGACGATTCTGATAATCATGAAAGATGATTATTCGGATGATCATGATCATCAGCAAGCTGATGGTGATGAAGGACCTAAAGATGATGTTTCGGCTGATGATGATAATCATTATTCAGAGGAAGACGATGATGACGAAGAGCGTTCGGACGATGGTAATGCAGACAATGATGGTGATGATTGCGATGACGATGTTTCGGTTTACACCAGGATTCGCATGATCATGACGATGATGATCACGCGACGATGAAATTGAGTCGGAAAAATTTCATGATTCGGATGATGGAGGTGATGTTGATCAGGATGATGATGATGATGACGGTAATCACGATGACTCGGACGATGACTAGGATGATGATGGCGATGACAACGATGGTGATGACGATGAGGATAATGATGAGGAAGTTGGTGATTCGAATGTTCATTATGATTATCATTCGGATCAGGAAGATCATCATGTTTATTCTCATGGTGATGATGTTCGTGATCATTCGAATAACGATGACGTTGAGGAACATGACTCGCTATGAGATCATGACTAAAATGAACATGGTGTTGACGGTGAAAATACATGAAGATGATGACACTGATTATGGGGATGATGATTCTAACGATGACGATGTCGTCCATGATGATGATGATGATGATGATGATGATGATGATGATGATGATGATGATGATGAT
>UZAN01041524.1:27912-42311 GCA_900618425.1 Echinostoma caproni
ATCTCCTAAATATTTCTGTCCTTTTTTCTCTTTTTGCTTGCTCAATTGGTGGGAATAGACGTCGGAAGATTGCATGTCCTTGTCAATTTCAACTCAAGCTCTGGAGACTGAAATCTTTGTATTATGTGCTGTGCGCACATATATCATTCACTCTTGCCCCGCCCTCCGCGCTTCGCATGCCCGTTCGGCAAATGGGCTCGAAAGTCCCACCCGTACTCACCCACCCTCGCTCGCGTTAGAGTTTGCTCCCAAAATAAACGTGCTGCGTACAAAGCTTAGCTGGTGGTTCTTCTCAAAAAAAACCAGACTCATACGTCATTTTGTAGACGCGAAACGAAAACACATGATATTTATGCCACGACCGACCAAATGCGTGAATCACACGGGAAGAGTTTCATTCAAATAACTTAAATAGTTGGAGAAGACAAAAGGCGGCCTAACGAAAAACTGTGATGGTTTGAGGTTGCTTTGTCATTTAAAATCAATAATTTTTCCCACGTCATTCGAGAATTCATGCCATCAGTTCGCACGGTCGCATAATATAATCTGGGATAACTTTCTTCAACTTCTTCCAATTTAGAAACGAATGAAAAGAAAATCAACACACGCGATATGTTTTAATGTCAAATCCCGAGATAACTCGGATAGGACGGCCACTGGAATGTGATGCTACTTGTCCCGTACTATTCACATGTGGCCTTTTTCAAATAAGCAAACAGTCGTATTATCTATCGCTTTATATTGGACTTCCAGAATCCCTAAATGTCAACATCAAGTCCGGTCTAGTGATTGGTCCTTGTCGCCTGAACATTCAACATCACCTACCTAAGTGTATGTAATGCAGCAAAATTATGAAAAAGGTGAACGCAACACCGGATCAATCCACCTGACATTAGCCCCGGGCAACCCCCTAAACCAAGTGAGACAAGATGAAGCAGTCAGTAGGGAAATATCATTTCCTGCAAACGAGTTCCATATAGTGTTCAAGAGTGCCATACACTAATGAAATCTGATTTGATCAATGAGAAGAAAATGTGAGGAATTAAGTAAAAGTTTCGTCGGAATTAGTTGACATGTCTCAAAAACAGTGACATGGATAAGGCTAGGTAATAGTACACCGCTACGAATCGATTAAATTTGTTTAAATTCTGTAAACCGAATAAAAGTTTCTAAAAGCTGACTCGGAAGATAAGGAGTAAGCATGTAGCAACTGAGGTCAGATGCATGCGCACACAGTTGACTCACCAAAAATATGGAGCCATGGACGATGCGCCGCTATTCCTGTGACATTTTCTCAATCAAAATTCAACGCCGTTTTGTCCGAACACTATAACGCAATTGATGGCAATGATTTTAACCAACCACGTTTCAGATTTCATCTTTACGCACAATACTCAATTCGGTAAGTGAACCATATGCTAGAGAAACACCCAACACGGCCTCACTTTTGTTAAAGCTTCTTCTTAGCCACATCTATCGGCCCGTTTAGAATTGGAACCCCGGACTGGTTGCATGAAAGTACTGTGTATATCACTGTGCCAACCACCTAACACCGCGGTTAACCACAATTAGCTTTTCTCTACATTTTATCGTGTAGCTCTGATTCGACCAATTGCTAGGTGGTCACTTAGTTGTAATTTTAGTTTTAATTTACATCAGCTTTGAACAGATAGCATTCATTGCTCGAAATGTGTTTGAAGCGATTAGTAAAACGATACAATGCCTCCTGAGCTAATGCGACAATATGGTGTGACACCTGTCAATTTCTTGATTTTAGCGCCAGGTGGCCGGAATATAAAAATAATTTAGATTATTAATTAATAAGTCAATATCAATAAGTTTTCAGGTGGCAGAAATCCGAAAGGTAAGAATAGCCGAGTGAAAGCGTTTCCACAAATGCAGATGAAACGCTTGCTGTTTATCTGAGTCACTGTATTCTTTTGTAGGCAGATATATTATTTCCGGGGGAAAGTTCAGCGGTCGTTGTTAGGTTGGTAGGGCCACCATAGAATGGCCCTACCATTGCAGCCCGCTTTTGTCACTTAGCGGCTCCTTGATTATCAACCTCCCCTTTTCCTGAAAATCATTTTTTTAACTATTTATTGAGGGCAATTGCATGGAGCTTGAAACCGCACAGAGAAGAGCCAATAAATTGAGTTGTGTTATTTTTTTCGCTTTCTTCATTTTTTAATTCTACTTCCTTTTATTGAATATACAGAAATGCAATATTCAGGAAGCGAGAAGCGGTCAATCTAAGGGCTTCCATTCAACACACAGGGGGGGGTCAGGAGGTGGTGCTGGGATTCGAACACACCTCCCCGGGGTGATAATTTGGTGATGCTACCACCGGGCCACCAACCGCCCACAGACATTCAGAAAGTCATCTCACCAACATTTAAAAATATATTAAAAATCCATTAAAAAAAGTTTTGACTATGTGAAGTTCGTCGGATATCACCAGTTGCGCAAATCCGCTGACCCCCACTGAGAACAGTACGGGCGATCTAATAGATGGAATACGATTCCATGAACCAATCAATCCCCGAACACCATCGGACATCATCTGCGGCATAGATCAGCTGTTCAAGATCACCACGAGCAAATAATCTTGCTGATTTGGAGAAGAAACTGGGCCGAAATGGGCTAAGTCACGGATCAAACTGACTTTGGTCAGGTCACCCGAAAACAGTTACTCGGATTCAACAACAATAACAACCATTGGGTCAGTTTATTTAATTTATTCAGTGACGTTTAACAATTAACTTCAATCGACTAACTCATGCTTACCGTAACGAGACATTTATTCATGGGTGTTCCGTTAAATTCTGAACAGTAATTAATTTGTTTATAGGACAGATGTTAGCTCACTTTCTAAGCGTTTCTTCATTCAGCGATTTGAATTGCCGCATTCATCCACTCACGAATCGATTGTACATTCAAACCCAATTACAGACGTGAGGTTGAACACGCGATCATTAATTTTACTCTGTATATGCATAAGCATAAATGCAGGAAATTTTACGGTTAAAAACGTGATATCTAACTGCGAAAAAATCAATAACCGTGTCATAATTGTGCTTTCTATTGATGTGAACGAAATCACTGCAAATGGAGTGTTCTCGTTAACTGGTTTAAATCAGCGCATGCGGAAAAGACAAATAATTGCTAGGGGTTTTTAGGTCACCCAGAGAGAGAGATGCAAATCAGTAAGACGACCTCAATTTTACAGATAAAACGACTGAAAACAGAAAACTAATAGCAGTGTATAAATTATTTGCAGTCATAGAAACGGCAGTGTACGGATAAAACGCAAGTTGTACTTTCGGTTTATTTGACTGTGTTCGAGAGTTAACAGCTGTCTTTAGTGATTCATTATCCGGCCTGGGCAGATCCTATTAGGGTTTTATTTATGTGGGGACAATTTTCACGCTCAGTTGAAAGGTCATCCTGGAACGGGTAAGGAATAGAGAGGGAGAGGCTATACGCGAAAGGGCATAGTGTTTTGTTTGAAGTAGGGCCAACCCTTTTCTCTTCCTATTTTCTCTTGGATAACCTCTCAGTCGAGCGTGAGAACCTGTCCCCACTGATAACTAACCTTGATTATTTCTAAGTAGGCAGAACTATGAATCACTGAGGTGAATTGATTGCCTTAAGACTCGTGCCATAAGTTTACAATACAATCATTCTGCAATTTGATTTTGCGTCGAATATTTTTTTATTTTCAACATACAGTAGTTGCATAACACCTTCCCTATGAAGCACATCACTCTGGTTCCATAAAGAGCCAAAATCCTTCACAATTCATGTTGTCGTCTGCATCATGAAACACCCTTGCGGCAAGTCTGAGAGTAATCAGAGTTAGGACTTCTGTAGGTGATAAGCAAAAGCTATTATGGGTCAGATGCATGATTGCGATTACTTTATTGAAATGAAAAATGACTGCATCCAAAGTTCATCCTTGGGCATATGGCCCTACGAGAATCGGAGAGTGAAAGCTCCGAAATAACACTAATGAAATACATGATTCGTTCCACTAGTCACCGACCAAAACAGTGCTATTTCCCCGTTATATACAAAAATGCCACCTGCCACCAAAAGTCGCGTGAAATCCTATGGATTGAGACGCGTATCAGAGCAGAGCCTCGGGTACTATAGGTGGAAAACTGGTACACTAACTTCAATGATGAATATTCTATTTATTTTCTTTGAAAGAGAAGGGTTTCCCCGCTCTAATAATTTGTCTGAAAACAAGATTTCTAATTTGGATAACTTTGCTCACAAACAGATATCAGTATATTTGCGGGAAATACTTACAAACGGTTGCTTTTCTTACCCATAGGGTTTTTCTTGCACAACTGGATCGCTTTACCGATCGAAAAATGAGGAAGATCTCAACCTTTCATTGCTCCACGTACTATTACGGATGTCGAAATTTAATACACGAGAAGTTTTCATCGAGTTTGTGCGGGAGATAATTCAATGGAAACGAGGAAATGTGAGGTGGTAGAAAATTCAAAATGAATGGCATCGTCATTCTTCTCAAACGTTTTGAAGCCCTGAATTAGTGCCTGCTGGGATGGAAGTTGAGCAACAGGGTGAACAGTGAACATCACTGGTAGTGGGGGTTCTGCATTACTTCATACACCAAAATCAAGTATCCTTGAACTCGATGTTACTGTGTGTAGTACAGCCCCATTGGTTCCAATATTTTCATATTACTCTTGGAATGCAGTCTCTTGACTTTCTTTGTGATCAATCTCTATGAACGTTCCAAAACGCTGACGATCGTGCTGCAGCCATGGTTTTCACGCTTGAATGACGTATTCTGTGTAGGTTCGAATGTACGCTGCAGACTACGCAGTTTATAGAACAATTTGGGTCATTTCGAATAATGTCACCGAGATCCTTCTCCTTTGAGGTATATGGAATTTGGTGGTATCCCAAAAAGTACGGAAACCGAGTGCTGTGGCGAGGGGATACGATCGAACATTTCAAAGAACTGAATTCGATACCATTTCCGATCGACCATTGATAAGCAGCACTGAGTGTTTCCTGAAGTTTCATTGAGTCCTAAGGTTTTGTCTCTGTTTTCTTTATTTTTGCATCTCCTGAAAACGTTAAGGTTTGTGTCCCCAGGATGTCCGTTAGATCGTTTGTGAAATCTAGAAAAAGTTGGGGACCAAGCACGTATCCTGTGGTACTCCTCAAGCTACGATGAGAGGATTAGATAGTGACCCAGAAACCTGAACTGCCATAGTGCTTTATCGAATAAATTCTTCTCTGCAACCCAGTACCAATCCTCCGATTCCATAATTTCTTCAAGAGTATTCCTTTAAGAGTTTGAGGTATATTACGTCCACTGTATCACTGCTTTTGCCCACTGTTCTCGAGCCAGAAGTAGTAGATAGTTTTTCTGATCTTGGTCACACCATTCACCATTTCCGTGAGGCGATTCGTCAATTCTGACTCGGAAATTCCCGTTCGAAGTCTTTTACCAAAATCTTATATTTGTTGTGATAAATGAACGCACAAGAGTTAATCGTAAAAATGTGATAAAGATGCATAGCAAATGCAGCCAAATAACGCCAAGTCCAAGACCAACGATGATTGGTTGGCCCAAAACCTCATAGGTTGCTTCACAAAACTGGCAAATGAATACAATTGAGTAGATTGTTTGAAATTCCTCTCAAACTGTTGTAGGGGGGTCACTGATTTAGTCAAGCTGAGTCTGGTGATGAAGCATCTGCCTAAACATTTGAATTTGGTCTGACAACTTTCAGTTGATTTGAATGTGTGGATTTGTTCCCTTTGAGAATTTTTACGTTTCCGGATCGCCAAGAGCGAGGGTAAGAACAAAGGACGTTCGACCCCCGAATCATTGTGTACGCTCGAGCGTTCGTCACGCTCGAAAACCACATGACAAGAGAGACACGTATAGTCTCAAAAGGTCAAGGTTAATGACACTGTCAACTGACCTGCTTACCATTGGTACCCCTAACGGCAGGGGTGTTGGTTGATCATGGTGTAATGTAACGGAATATGCTTGTGTTGGTGGTGGATGATTTTGTGTGTGTAGGGTTGAGAGATGAAATCTTACAATGACCTTTGATCACGTGACTCCATCAACCGATGTCCAAATGCGAAATGCTCGTCCATCCGCATTTGCAACCGGCTGTCTGTTCTGCCAAAGAACGCCTTTTGAATCTGTTGTCTATTGCGTAATATAAAGAACCTAAACCATACTCGAATTCACTCGAAGCACATCAGTAGGAGGTCAACTCAGGGTAGCGAATTCCCAGTTCTTGTACCACCAGCGTCTTCGATTCCTGGCCACTCACCGAGGCCTTTATTGCACAGATAGAACACACTTCTGAAAGTACCTTTTCCACGAAGGCGCTAAGTGAAAGACAGGGAAAGTACAGAAACAACCATAATCCCTAAGATCCATGCACATAACTCATACTCGAACCGCGCCCGAACATCACGACATTTGTATGCTTTAGACATGGCACGCAGATGACACTTTTGTGTTGTTAACAAAACTTAATATTTATTTATCTTGACGGATGAGTAAGTTTAACGCTGCTCAATAAAACAGTATTTACATTAGAAATGGAAAATGGCAACAAATTAGCGTTTATATAGGTTTACCTCATGACTTGTTTACGTGTCAGCGAAGCAAATAGCTTAGAACGACCAATACGTTCATTGCAGCAGCTTTATACCGCACAAAATGGGACATTGGGCAATTCAGACTTTTAGTGAGGACAATAGTTGAAGAGTTCTGTTAATTACGAACAATCTTCATACCTAATGAGTATCGTAAACGCCAAGTTAGCAAAATTATTCAGTACTGAGAGAGCACGGAAAATACCCTGAGAATAGGAAGAAGTGAGCACATACTGCTTTGCCGTTCAAGTTGAAATAACACAAGTGAGGCTATCCAAAGCTGTACACAGGAAAGCTCAATGTTGTTTTCATCTTAAGGTGAGTTATGTGTTAGCTGTTATAACCGTTCAACTGTATCGTCTTATTCTCCTTAGATTCATTGACGGGTTCCCTTGGAAAAACGTGCCTAGGCAGCACAGGCTGGTGGTCGTTCAAACGAATCTGTAATCGAGAAAACGAGTCGGTGAGCGACCAATGCCATCATGGGGATCTGTAATCATCACTCTGCTGGGTTTAACAATAACACAAGGAAGCCAACCACTCGCGCGATGGTACCACGACTCACTGAAAGAAATCACTCCTCGTACGTAGCCGGGATAATCCGCAAAATGTACAACCGAGTACATAGTAGCAAGCTAGCCCCAGCGTAAACGGCGGGAATCCACGTGCGTAACCCCTCCCCCTTTTCAACAAACGTGTAAGTTTTCTTGGTTCAGCCAGTACACTTGCTGATACCCCTTGAATCTCAATGATTCAACGACTGAACAAATGATTGTAACCAGTTTGAGATTCACATCCGATCTCTAAGTGAAAATAACCCACAGTTATCTTTTATGTGAATTTCTCCTTTCCCGAAATGGTTGCGCAATACCCGAACGTAAGCTTGTTTGCCATTCTGCTTTCAATTGATGAAGTGCTGCGTGGTGCTGTAGAGATTTAAGATTCACCATTGGTGTACGATTTGGGATTCATTTTAATCTTTAGGGTTTTCTTTACCGATACGGTCAGTCACCTTTATTTTAGGTGAATTCTTCCTTTGGCGGCAAATAATTGTCCCCGTTTGTGGATGAAAAGCCGTAGAAGCGATCAAAACGCATATCTTTTCTGGCCATCGTAGGTACCACGTTGAGACTGTAACCGAGCTTTTCAGAGCAAATCAATCCGTGACAAGAAAAACAGTAAGTTCGTAAACCTTCGATCCGAAGGAGACATTATTTTCCAGCTGATCTTTACTCTTTTCTAAGAAAAAATAACGTCCCAACTGTGTGTGTTCCACGAACAGTAAACATTCCAAAATCAAGTCAAGTCAAATCAAGTAAAGCTTTATGCACCTAATATGATGAATTTTCAGCAGCTTCGATAAGTTGCAGAGGAAAACGTTACGCATTGGAAAAAGGAGAAATGTTCATTTACTAAATGAAAAAGGAGTTGAATACCCAAAATAGCGCACGCGGGTGGACTCTGTATGTCTATTTTCTAGTATACTCCATATCCTAGACCGGTAGATCAAGTGGCCGCGCAATGCCTACAGTGATAAAATACCGTTGGCATTGCGATCAGTTGAACAAACTTACACGCGTACTAATCCCCCTCTGGGTGCGAATAAGCGCACATAGTCAAAAATGTTCAGCTTGTACTCCGCCCGTTTATGATAAATTGCTGGTGTGCATAATTATGTTTTATAACGGATTGTTCTATGGATCGCCTTTCTGATCACTCATCCCCTCTTGGGACGTCTACTCACTCACTCACTCACTCACTCACTCACTCACTCCTAACAAATAATTTCGAAGTCAAACTAAGCCGCCTTTGTGTTTAAATACAAAATTTCTGCATTGTGTTTTTTATATGGAAAGCCAATTTGTTTATTCCCTTTTGGGAAATGTCTGGAAAAATGACAGCCAGGAAATTTTTTTCTTCCAGTTCCGTGAGTAATAAACACGAGCATGCGAAATCGAATTTGAACCACACGGAAGAGCTGCTGAATAGGATCTATTTGTATCGAGTTATCAGCTTGATTGTGGCAAATCATTTTCAAGTATCCATGTGATAATGAGAAATTTTAGGAAAGAAATTCATTCTTTCTTAGTGTTGTGCTTCGAATTTATCCGTAATCTTAATTTCCGCGTGTTGAACATTAACGTTTGTTTAAACGAGTCTATTCAATACGCGACAAATACACTGCTAGGACAAGCTGTCGATGACGACGACTACTCATGTTGTGTGTAACCAATTTCAAAGTCGAGATTTTCTGATGGAAACATGTATACAGGCTGATGCTTTTCCTACTCCGCGGAAAATTCCAACTGTTGAATTGTGTGAAATGTTATACACATTTGCATGCATAAAATTTATCGCACGGTTTAAATTTAGTTGACTGGTGTCCATATCTTCTTTCGTCTTTAAAATAAACCATCAGAATGTTTGATAATGTCTTTTTATCTTATTTCAACCCTCTAACTGACCGCTTATACTTGCTTGTATGTTTTTGACACTATTCTGTGATTGTTAGAACGAAGATGCACAAATAACGCACAGTAATAGTCGGTTCCAAGTGATCTGCACTCGGATAGTGAAGGATTGCAGCTGACATTCCTTTCAATAGTGTTGGAGCACCTATTAGATTGGATATGCCTCCAGGTGAACGGTGGGCGATCAAGTGGGTGGCGAATGACATGGCTGTTGGGCGTCCTGTATTATTCGAAACCCCAAAATCCATTCCCCTGGAATTCGAGAAAACCATATTGTCTCAGCAAGTGCTGCCTGTCTAAAACGAGTTTGGAACCTGAGCCCCTAACAATCCTGGCGGCTATCCTTTGTGGACTTTATGACACCTTAGGACCATGGATTCCAGAACAAGCGTGGGAATAGTATTGACTGGAACCAAACAAAGACATGCCCAAACAACCACGTACACGTTTAGGCTCCGGAGGACAACTTAACTCAGCTTGTCCAGTAACTGATTTTTTCCTGAACGACCACAGCTATTAGGTCTTCCTACATTTAAAGTCTGAAACTATGAATAATTTCGGAGAAAATACGAAACCTAAATTTGGACAAACTAAATTCTTTGTCATTTTCGAGAGACCATTGCTAAATTGCCTTTGGTATTTCCCGAAGTTCTCATGAGCACTCAGGTTTGGTCACTGTACTCTGGAATTTTTAGACATCAACAAATTGAGCTGGTTATTTTATGGCAGCATGTAACAGACCGTTTATGTATGTCAGACGTTGGGAGCCAAACTCTGATTCTTGTGGACCTCCGAGAACAACGCAGGTGGGAGCAGACGGTGAATTATAAACATAAACTGACGTGATCTGTTTTCCAAGACACCTCTTGATCTAATCAATTATAAAACCTTGAAGATTATGCTGTAAGATGCAACCGTTTACCAGACTGAACACTTTGAAAATGTCCAGATAAGTCAAGTCAAGTCAGTAGTAGCTTTATGCACCCGGATGGGTATATTTTCAGCAATTACACCCTATTTGTGGATTCACGTTTGCAGAATTATTACATAATGAAACTGAAAGCAATGAGGTGTTTGTCAATGAAGCAAGCGGTTGCGCAATTCTGTGGAAATTTTGTCCTTGTCTATAAGTAGACGTGCTAGATATGGCAGAACAGAATTGCGATAAGCACAAGTACGTGCAAATAAAATTTTAAATCTTGAGCGTGTGAATGATGTAGATATAGCTTCTGAAAATTCATTACGTAATGGGAGGTGAGCGTCTGAGGGTATTTTGGCGGTGACATTTTCACATGCTTGTAGGTGTTTGTCAATGATAGAATCGGCCAGGTTATCTCTGACAATGCCACTATATTTAGAGATGTGTTTCAGAGAGCTCGCCAGTAAACAAAAGTTTTTCTTCATCATACCCGGAAAAATTACTGGAGAGCAATACAACCAGTGGGGTAGCACGCATGCATTCACAACTCTAGCAATCAGCTTGTGGGGAACAGAAAGTAATCTCAATCGGAGTGAAAAATATGAAAGCTTTCTAACTTTACAGAATGTGTTTTGAACGTGCAGTGACCATGATGAATTGTGTGATAGGGTGAAACCAAGGTATTTTACTGTTTTTGATTTCGGTAGAGGTTGTTGACTTGCAAAGAGGGTGGGGAACCTATCTTTAAGGGCTGAATATGGTACATCGGCCAATAGGGAAAACATAACATCCTGACATTTAGGGGCATTCAATGAGAGGGAACGGGACAAGAACCAAATGATAACGTCATTCAGCTTGCTTTGAATTTCGGAAGCCTCTTCAGGGGTGGATGCTTTGCAACCTATAACAACGTCATCAGCGTATTTACAGCCAATCAATGCAGGAGGAATGGGTTATTGTTTGACATATATAGAAAAGAAAAACGGGGAAAATATTACACCTCGCAGGATACCAGAAGAAACCGGGAGAGTGGAGGACTTCTTGCCGTTGAGACATGTAAACTGCCTTCTATCTGTGAAATAGTCACAGATCAGTCTGCTAACGTTTGAATTTACACCACTTTCAGTAATCAGGTTGAGCAATACTGATCGATCAAGACTGCCGAAAGCGTTTTGTGGTCTAAAAACATCATTCTGACGGTCTTACTTTTCTCATCTAGTGCTGAGATTATTGAATGAACCAGATATACAACGGCGTCCAGTGTTGACCGCGAGGAGCGATATGCAAATTGATATATGTCACGTTCGTCAGATGCAGTGGCAACCCACGGTAATAAGCATCTCTCAAATAATTTGAGCAAGACTGACGTGCAGGCGATGGGACGATATTTCCCAGGTTCCTTTTTTGGAACGGGAGTTATCTTGGCCAGTCTCCAAATATCAGGAATTTTTCCACTTGTGAGACGGTCATTGAATATTTTTGACAATGGGGCTGAAAGGGCACCCGCACATGCTTTGAGTACTACTGATGATAGTTCATCAGGGCCCGATGCTTTATTCAACTTAGTTTTTATTAGCTGTTTCAGGACTGTGGCGGTGGGTTCGATAGTTGGTGTTGGCACAGAGCTGACTAAGTCTGTCAGGGAAGTGCACCGTGAAACTGAAATAAACTCAGAATTTAGTCTTTCAGTATCGACAGTTTCCTTGTGTTTGCGGCTACTGCCACACAATCGGTTGATAGACCTCCACATGTCACGACAACTCGAGTTTCCCAAGATAGTGTCGATGTACAGTTTGTTCAACCGATTTATTTCAGCTTTGATCGAAATTGTTAGCCGCTTGACATGGATTTTTTGTCCACCGCGTCACTTGCATCGCCCACTTCTCTGTAGTCATCGCTATGGGCACACCGTTTAATGGCATAGGACTGAATTTGACCAGATCGATAACGAGCTTAGGAGCAACTTCTCCATCACGAAATCTGAGACAATCCGACGAATACTCTGGTCAACAAGGAAGAAAGATTTGACCTCTCCAGTTGACAAAGTCGCCAGGACGGTGGCCCTTGATAATTAAAACCACCAGAAAGCTGTCAGTTGTGCAATGTACACATCCAAGTTTTACGATTTTTTCTGATGATGAAGCTTGATACTTCTCGATTATAGTGCACAAAAGTTGGATTTGGTTCACAATATTCATTGTTTTATTAGCAACCTTCACGAGAAACTCACTCATTTTACCGGGAATCTCATGAAAAATGGGCGATGGATTGATTACCGCATTTAGTCAATCAGTCACAGTTTTGCGGGGCTATTTCTGACACATCTGTCGGATATCAACACTCGTAAAAGTAACACATGCTAAAGAATCCTGGAATGTGACTTTCAATGAGAGGCACTCAAAAAGCATTGCTGATTTCCTTGACGACGGAAGAATTTGAGGAACAGCTAACGCGATCATCATGGCAATTAGAAAAAGTACTGCAAAAGCGATAATTCAGCCTAATTTGCCATTATCTAACCAACCGCCCGCGAACTAATTATACTTTATGCTCTCCCCCCCCCCTCCAACCCCTCCTCACCAAACTGCCTCCCACACATATGCGGATAGGAGGAGGAGGAACTGTTGCGTCAAGCTAATATTTTGAGCTGACTCAAGTAAATTTAGCCACAGAGAGCGGCGATACACTAAAATTTCATTTTGGTGTACCGCACTATATATCGTACATTTATTTAAACGTGCGACGGATTTTGTAAACCCGTGCTAAGCAAGCGTTTGTTAACGATACATAGGCGCTTGGAAAAAAGCAGATAGTCATATCATAGAAAACAGATAAACTTAAGGTGGAAAATTTGTGGATAGACAACACGTATGAAACCGTTAGTCTGGAATACAATATGACTAGTTAGGGTAAACTCCTACGAGAATGCATGACGTCAGCTTAGTATCAGTGGGTTATAACCAGTGTTTGAACTTGACTCCGGTTTCGCGTTGGGGACCGCGTCGGCTTCAGTTGTTGTGGTGGTTGTTGTTGTTCTGTTTCTCCTATGTGATTCCTTTGTTTCAGTCCGACACACTTTCTCACCGGCCTCGACGAAGATCATCGATTGTTTGCTTCAGTTATCACAAACAATGTTCTCCTCGTGTACCCGGTGTAAGATGCACTATGTCCCCATCTGAATTCACTTTGATATAATGAATAATAACAATAATAATAAATAAACTCTGAACAGCGTTCGACTACCAACCGTTGGTGGTCTATTGTTCAGCACACAGGCAAACTGAGCACGTAATGACTGAAAGCTGTTTTTATCAGATGACAAAATGCACCTCAGTTCATCTGAGATGAACTGATTTTCCTCCGTCATGAACTTCTCAAAAACAATCCACCCATTATTAAATCTGTTTTCCGATTTTCGAATCCCTTGTCTGAACGGAATTGCAATAGTAACATCGATTAACTTTATCAGAAAGGTTACATTGTTACATGTAAACCGGAGAATTGGAAAACCACGATAATTCTTTTTTTGTCTTGCTCCTATTTGAGCATCATGTAGTTAACATATGAAATACAAATAGATACTACTACTGACTAGAAGTCACAGTGGCTAACCACTTTTCACGTCTACGGTCACGAGTGAAAACAACCTTCGCATTTCAACCTATATCCATAAGATCTCAAGTAAGATCACCCCAAAAAGAAAGTAGTTAAACTTGGGTAGACAAAACCATTGAACCATAAATTGATTTCATCAAATAACGTTCCTTTGAAAGACAAAGTTTAGCCCACCCTCCCTAATCCTCCCGTCACGAATTTCTCCCTTAAACGAAGTCAGTTATTCGTACCACAGACTATCTGCCAAAAAGAACAACCACTGAGACTCTCTGCGGTTTAAAATTTCGCTCCTTTTTACTGCATAGATACTCAAGAAGTTCATTTCCTTGAATTGGTAAATGATCAATCAAAAGCAGCTAGGGCATACAATTGGATAATGAAATAGACAGTGGTTGTGAGATTAGAGAATATAACCTCTGAGTCTAGACAATAACTCCCCGAAAGAGACAATGGACACAAGTGATTATCATAATGTCCCAGGAGGTTGGATCCTAAACTCGTCTATAGCGTTTTGAAACTACTCGTGGTGGCCCCAGTCCCGACCTGTATATTTGCTGCTTCGAANACACACACACACACACACACACCTGAACTATCACACAGTAGTGCAACCCAAATATTTCGCTTCTGGAAGATACTACTCAAACAGTTTGTAAACTGGAAGAATTCATTCAAGTAGTATTCAAGTTCAAATGTCAGTGAAGGTGACAACCTTCTTAATTGTT